>QJPP01004763.1:0-18901 GCA_003996215.1 Jaltomata sinuosa
TCAAGATCAGATGCATATCTTTGGTTTCTGTTAAAGATCAGTATTACGAATCTACTTCGGGTTTGGTCTATTTCATAATTTAATCCCCTTTTCTTGCTATTATTTGATTTTCAGATGCAAAATTAGTAATTTGGCTGCATTTTGTGGTTGGAATTCTGTGATGTTGTGATAATTACTCCATGCGGACTGTCGTATGTGAAAAACCCATTTTGTTATGAATTTTGTTTCTAGCCTGATTTTGAAAAAATTCAAATATATAGTTGCTTCGTTGTGAAATCAATGTCTAAGCATATTGGGTTACTATGTTGATTTCAATTTCTAGCTTGTTGTTTCTGGTTCTAAGTTTGGAATTTCTTAGTTTACATTTGTCTGCTGCCTCCATGCTTTGTTTACAAATGGTTGGAATACGATTCTCATTCATGTCTTGATAGTTTGGGTCTGTTTAGAGTTTCGAAGGGGAAGAGTAGTTAAAGATCTTTTTCCTCTCTGACAAGCTGTGATTTTGTTCATTTAGAGATCCCGTTGATGTGGATTCTTTGTGCCCATTACCTGATTATCTTAGGTTGTGATTGATTCAATCCAAGCATTATCCATGTTTTCCTTCTTGTATGAGTGATCTTCGTACTTATTTATTTCTAGCAGTTGTGGTGATTTTGATATGTTTGTCCCCTTCTCTTCTTAAGGTTCAAATTAGGACAAGCTTAAAACTTGATTTGCTTGGTAAATTTTAGCATATCAGTGTACCTATAATTGATTCCGTTGTCTTATTTGAATTAGAATGGTATTGATAATTGGTTATTCTTGATTGATTCTTCCTCCTTATATAGATTTTATCAGCCTTAGTACTTAAATAAATAAGGTAAAATTTTGACTTGTTATACCCCCTTAATTGTTTTAATTGCTTGATTTTGGAAAATTTTATGGTAAATTCAATAATTTATTTAAAATTCGCCTTGGTTTTGCAATTAAAGAGACTGATTTCTTTTGAAAAAGAAAGTATATCTCTTGCTTCTGTAATTCTGAAATAATTTTAGTACTCACGTATTTATGGTAAACTAGGCTTGATTTTTGGCTAATTGATTCTACTGATCCATTAAGGAAAAGATTTCTCTTGATTGATGCTTTGAACATTCTCTTCCTCCAATAACAGCCTTATATTTTACTACATAAACAGTCCCCTGTTTTCATAGTTTTGGAGGATTTTTACTCATTACTACTCTCATATTTTAAGAATTCTCTTCTCTGTGGTCAAGCTTACTGATTGCTAAGTATCGGACTTTGGCTATTTTCTTATTGTTTGCGGCCAACTGGTTAGTCTCTAGTGATGTAGATTCCAATTCATATATGATCACTTGTAACCTAAATGTGTGCTTTAGTCGATCTATGTTGTTACTTGCGATTATTCTATGTACGTCTTTGTATCTGTGAGTCAATTAGAGAACATGTATATAGGATGTCTAAACTTTACTTCTTGTTGTCTTGATCTGATCTGTTTCCTTTTGTGCTTTAGTCATGAACCAGTGTTACTTGTTAAAAGATTAGATATTGCTTGTTCGCATAGTGACTGCTTGATTATATTTGGTTATGTCTTGGCTGCTCGATTATGTTTGGTTATGTCTTGGTTGGTTTTCGTGGTATTTGGAGGAATACGGAGGCCCTAATGCATTCATGCTCCTTGACATAAGCACTGCCTAGGGTCCTTGAGATCCTCAGGAACTCTGACATGTCAAGGCGTGGTTTAAGGGTTGTATTAAGGTTCTCCGAGTCCTATGTTCTACATGTTTAACAGGTTCTTGTTGGCTGTGAAGAGTTGTTCGGGATCGGGATTTCTGAGTATCGGGACAGCCTGTTCTTTAGCTTTAAATTCTGTTCATTATTTTGGTCTGTAATAATTTATTGTAAAACTCTGACGACAAATGAAATATTTTAGGGGACTGTGATAACGCTCAAAGTACCACTCCAATTAAGAAGCGTAAGCGATCATTGTCAAATATAGAACCCAACAAAGGTTGGGGTCGATCCCACAGAGAATATGGTGATAGTTAAGTCTTTAGTGAATTAGATGACTAATGGTCAATAGTTTCCGGTAAATAAAGGGGGGGTTTTGTGTGAACAAAAGCAAGTAATAATGTATGAGAATTAATCAATAGGAGAATGAACTAGGGAAGTGTTTACCATGGCATTGGTAACAATGTCGATCCTAGGCTTAATCGGGTTCTTTTTATATGCGTGTCACGATGTGATTGAAGTAATGGTATCGTCTAAACGTCTCTCGACCAAATAAACAAATTTCCTTTTCTATTCTCTCGACCTCGAAAAGATGTGCTTTTTATATTTCAATCCTAACATCAAGTAGAGTAATCCAGTTACGGCATTAATCTTTAAGACGAGAGTTGGTAGTCTCGAATCCTTGTCGTTAATCAAGTTTTCCCGGTTTTAATCTCTTTACTCAAGCAAATTAAACCTAGGCATGTTCTAATGTTTGCAACCACTAGAAAACGTTAAATAATGAATGATTAACAACGTGACAACATATATATTGAACCCGTCGCTACCCGGAATCTATCTTGCTACTTTTGCCATGGCTCCCACAACCCTAGTTGTGGGAGGTTTAGTTAATCATGCTAGAAGAAGAAGAGAAGAAAGTCATATTCATAATAAAGAGAAGAGATCCTTACAATATAGTGAAAACAATCTTCAATTTTTCCAAGAACAAGAAAACAAAGATCCCAAGAACAAATCAAGAACACGTTTTCAAGACCAAGAAAACGTGTTGCTTGCTCTCCAATTCTCGCTCAAAAGTAGACTAAAATCTCCTAAATTATTGGGTGAACTATTGTAAAAAGCTTCACATCTAAAATAAACCTAACATAGGGTATTTATAGGAGTCTAGGAAACAAATCCCAAAAACGTTCGGATTCTGCGTAGAGGACTGCCTAGGTGTGACGGCCAGGCTGATGGACCGTCACTGGCTTGACAGACCGTCGCCGGAACCATCACCCTTAGGCAGTGGACTGCCTCCACTTGATGGTCACTGTGACGGACCGTCACGTGTGTGACGGGCCGTCACTCAGGCCGTCACTCTTATCCAGAATGTCTTTTTGCTCGTATTTCCTTCCGTTTTCATGTTTGTCCCTATTTCCTGAAAATCCAACATAAAAACATCAAAAATGACAACGGTTGCTTGAAAACTTACGATTGTTCTTAGTTAAAAAGAGTCGAAAGTGCCGTAGAATGGCGGCACATCAACACCCTCAACTTAGACGTTCGCTTGTCCTCAAGCAACATAACATAAACGAAAAATAATACGATGACTCAACTAAGAAAACAAACTCGTGTCTCTAGCAACTCATGGTCATTCATTAGTTCAATAAATCAAGCTCCCTTGTAGCACACAAATGTATGAAACGCTAACTTGCAAGGATCCGAACATGTCATTCTGATATGATCGAACATTATGCATACACACGCACAACTATCCTAACAGTCAATAGAAAATACAGAAATATTGGTGCCCTCACCACAAAGAAGTCCCACACACAAAATTTAGGACTAGGTAAGACGCTCGCACTCACAAACGATTTCAAACAATGCACATGCGATGCCATAAGCTTGCCCTTACTATTCTATTTCAGTTCTTCAGAAAGCCGCTAAGGATCACTACAGGACTTGTTTAGGCTTGTAATGAGGCTTCGGGTGCAGGTAAGATACATTTAGGGAATAGTGACTAAACCCTCCTTGGAATCACCGACATCTTATTACCACATAACTTTACTTTGTCCATCCTTATTCACCTTTTTATTTCCTTCTTTCTAGCTACAGGTGCGGCCTCTTTATTTTACTTCTTTTTCATTCTTTTTCATCTCTTCTTTTTTGTTTCTTTATCTTTCTTTTCTTAGACACACACCCGGAATTTCCATTCTATTCACAACCAATCTTCTCCATCCTCTTTTTCTTATCATTCACCTCTATAGTAGCCACCCTCAACTTAGGCTGATTGCCTGAGTTGAGGTGCACAATGTCCACAGAAGGACCAGGGCCAAAACAGGGTTTACCTCTATAGTAGCCACCCTCAACTTAGGCTGATCGCCTGAGTTGAGGTGCACGATGTCCAAGGAAGGACCAGGACCAAAAAAGGGATTCAAAGTTAAACAGGAATGGTGACAGGTTATTGAAAGAACAGGGTCAATTATGGCTTAAACAGGGTTCAAACGGGATTATTTGCATTTGGACGGTCTTATAGGCTAAGTGGACTGCACACAAAAAGGGCCTGTGATCCTTTCCTAAGCAACCAACTTCAAACTTAACAAAATAGACCGGGCAAGTTCTAGATGCATGCACAGAGTAAGAATTTTATAACAATACGCTCACACACACTTGGCACCAAGAAACTATACCACTACCAACTATCAAAACAACCGCTCGGCTTAAGCGTACTTATTCCAATCATAACCATACAATGACATTCAAGGATCCAGACAGTCAATCATTTCAAACATGACTACAAATTTTTTCAGAGGGGGCTCCTTTTAGTACATTTTTCCAAAGAAAATGCCTTGATTTTGCTATAGACACAACAACTAAAATTAAAACGACAACCTAAACATGCCGGTTCTACTAGATAGCACACCAGAGGGAAAAGAACTCAGCAACAAAAACCCTCGGTGGTGACTCACAGGTTTCCCAACACCCTCAACTTAGACTCATGCATTGTCCCCAATGCATACATGTGAAGGCTAAAACTAGGAGAGAAAGGAATACCTGTGAAGTCCGTAGGACTCAGATTCTGACATGATGTTGGAGACCGCCAGGGTCTCCAAAGCAGGAGAAATTGATGGAATAGGTGCACGCCACACCATTCTGTTGCGTTCTAGCTTCCTCTTTTATTGGCTCCATAGCTAGTCGCGACAACTTCTTCACTCTTTCTTTGCAGGTTCTTTTGCGGTGTTTTCGTTTCTTTGATCTATTTTCACCGCCTTCCTCTACAGGTTTCCCTTCTCGCAGCATCCTTCCCACAACAGTTAGAGTCTCGACCAAACCCTTCTCCTCAAGATGCACATCCGCAGGAGCTTCCTCAATAACATTTACGACCGCGACCACCCTCATGTCACTTGGTTGCTTCATCAATTTGGACACATCGAACTTGACAACTTCATTGTTTAGCCTGAAGGTCAGTTCATTTCTTTCCATGTCAACCAATACTCTTGCCGTGGCTAGCAATGGTCGTCCCAAGATTATGGGAACTTCAAAATCCACTTCGCAATCCAAGATCACAAAGTCAGCTGGGAAAATAAGCTTACCGACCTTTACTAGCACATCGGACAATATTCCCACCGATCGCTTTACTGAATGGTCGGCCATCACCACTCTCATGGACGTTGGTTTGGGCGCTCCCAAACCCAATTGTTTATAGATTGCTAGCGGCATCAAGTTGATGCTAGCACCAAGATCACATAAGGCTTTACCGAAGTTGAGCTTCCCAATAGTACAGGGAACAGTAAAAGCACCTGGATCTTCCTTCTTGTCCACTAACGATCTAGAGGAAATAGCACTGCAATGATGGAGGTTATCTTCTGGTTCAAAACTTACCGACCTCTTCTTGGTAATCAAGTCCTTCATGAACTTAGCATATCCAGGCATTTGTTCAAGCGCTTCAACCAGTGGGATGTTTATTGATATCTGCTTGAGCATGGTCATGAAGTTCAGTAACTTACTATCATCCGCTTTCTTCTTCAATCGTTGCGGGAAAGGAGGTGGTGGTCGAGGCATCATAGTTGGAAGCTTTTCAGCTTCCTTGCTTTTGTCCGCGGTCTTTTGAGTATCCTCCTCAACCTCTTTGTCGTTGGCGCCATCACCCTCAACTTGAGTCTGAATTATCGGATGTGATTCCGGTAATATTTTACCACTCCTTGTAGTGATCGCCATACAGCTCGCGTCGTTCCTCGGGTTTTGAATAGTGTCGCTCGGCAAGGTACCTGTCTTCCTTGGGTTTAGAGATGCCGAGATTTGTCCCACTTACTGCTCTAATTGCTTGATCAAGGTGGAATGTGCCTCCACTATTTGACTCATGGCCGATAACTCAGTCCTTATCTCCTTCACCCCAGAGTCAGTCGATTCTACCTTCAGCAGCATCTTCGCCATCATGTTCTCTAGCTTGGAAGTCCCTGTCTCGTTGCTATCTTTGTCCCGATTACCAGGTGGTATATACACGCCACCTCTATCAGTGTTATTCCTCCAGTTTCCTTGATCGCGATCTCTGTAACTAGCTTTCTCATAGTAGTTGTCCTTCTGATAGGTCTGACCTTGGTTTCCTTGGCCATTGGCCTGGAAACCCCCCCAAGTAATTCGCCTCCTCAGTTTCCAACTCTGCTACTCTACCTTGGGAACCCACATCTTTTACCTTCTCCATACCTCCTGAAAACAAGTGCTTTGTCAGTAGGTCTAACTGTGTTTTCAGATGCGCCATGTCTTGGTCGCTCTCCTCCTCTTTTCTGCGCTGCTCAGCTGACATACCAACTGCATAAGTGCTAGCTGCTACCTCTGTATCCCGTGTATGCCAGGCCCTGTTGGTTTTGGTGAGCCTGTCCAAAGTAGTTATGGCCTCAACAAAAGTGAGACCCATGAATGCACCACCTGCTGCGTTGTCCAACGTCGGCTTGGTAGCCGAATTCAGTGCCCTGTAGAATGTCTGCATCAAAAAGTTGTCGGTCAACTGATGGTTCGGGCATTGTGTCAGCTTCTTCTTGAACCGCAACCAAGTCTCATGTAAACTTCATGAGGTTGTTGTCTGAAATTACTAATTTCATCCCTCAACTGTATCATCCTAGAGGGAGGAAAGAACCTTTCTAGGAAAGCTCCTTTCAACTCTCCCCAAGTTGTGATAGAGTCGGGGGTCAGCTCTGTCAACCACAATGCTGCCTCATCAGACAGAGACAACGGAAACAACCTGAGACTGATTGTTGTCTGACTCACTCTAGGCAACTCGAACGACTTGCAGATGCCCACAAAATTCATCAGGTGCTGGTTTGGATCATCACCAGCGGCACCACGGAACACTCCTCTCAAGTTCAACAGCTGGATCATCGTGCTAGTGATGTTGAACTTGGCTCCGGGCGCTAGCGGAGGAAGAGCAATGGCGCCCGTAGCGCCAACTCCATCTAAGTCGATATCCTTATCATTCAGCATAACATCGTCCTACAGACCACCAGCATTCAGATTGTGTTGGGCCTGCAGTTCTGCAGCGAGCCTTGCTGCCTCTTGTTGTGCGGCCATATTCCGCCTTAACGTTCTAGCAAGCTCGGGGTCGTAAGGTAATGTTGATTCACCCGAGCGCCGGGTACTTGGCATGCACAACTCTGTACCCTGTCAAAAACAAAAACAACAAATAAACGTAAAAGCAGGAAAGTATGACTACGAGTCAAATAAACACACCGGACTTAATAAACAACCGTATGCCCCGGCAACGGCGCCAAAATTTGATAACGCTCAAAGTACCACTCTAATTAAGAAGCGTAAGCGATCGTTGTCAAATATAGAACCCAACAAAGGTTGGGGTCGATCCCACAGGGAATATGGTGATAGTTAAGTCTTTAGTGAATTAGATGACTAATGGTCGATAGTTTCCGGTGAATAAAGGGGGGGTTTTGTGTGATCAAAACGTAACAAAAAAACAAACAATAATGTATGAGAGATAATCAATAGGAGAATGAACTAGGGAAGTGTTTACCATGGCGTTGGTAACAATGTCGATTCTAGGCTTAACCGGGTTCTTTCTATATGCGTGTCACGATGTGATTGAATTAATGGTATCATCTAAACGTTTCTCAACCAAATAGACGAATTTACTTTTCAATTCTCTTGAACTTGAAAAGGTGTGCTTTTATATTTCAATCCTAAACATCAAGTAGATTAATCTAGTTACAGCATTAATCATAAGACGAGAGTTGGTAGTCTTGAATCCTCGTCGTTAGTCAAGTTTCCCGGTTTTAATCTCTTTACTCAAGCAAATTAAACCTAGGCATGTTCTAATGTTTGCAACCACTAAAAAACATTGAATAATGAATGATTAACAACGTGACAACATATATATTGAACCCGTCGCTACCCGGAATCTATCTTGCTACTTTTGCCATGGCTCCCACAACCCTAGTTGTGGGAGGTTTAGTTAATCATGCTAGAAGAAGAAGAGAAGAAAGTCATATTCATAATAAAGAAAAGAGATCCTTACAATATAGTGAAAACAATCTTCAATTTTTCCAAGAACAAGAAAACAAAGATCCCAAGAACAAATCAAGAACACGTTTTCAAGACCAAGAAAACGTGTTGCTTGCTCTCCAATTCTTGCTCAAAAGTAGACTAAAATCTCCTAAATTATTGGGTGAACTATTGTAAAAAGCTTCACATCTAAAATAAACCTAACATAGGGTATTTTTAGGAGTCTAGGAAACAAATCCCAAAAACGTTCGGATTCCGCGTAGCGGACTGCCTAGGTGTGAAGGCCAGGCTGACGGACCGTCACTGGCTTGACGGACCGTCGCCGGAACCGTCACCCTTAGGCAGTGTACTGCCTCCACTTGACGGTCACTGTGACGGACCGTCACATGTGTGACGAGCCGTCACTCAGGCCGTCACTTTTATCCAGAATGTCTTTTTGCTCGTATTTCCTTCCGTTTCCATGTTTGTCCCTATTTCCTGAAAATCCAACATAAAAACATCAAAAACGACAACGGTTGCTTGAAAACTTACGATTGTTCTTAGTTAAAAGGAGTCGAAAGTGCCGTAGAATGGCGGCACTTCACACAGCAATCAAGCAGATTGAGCAGCAGCTAGGTCAGATGTTTATAGCCTTAAACTAGTGCCAGAAGGGTACACTTCCTAGTAATACAGTCCAGAATCAAAAATATAATGGACATTACATGGCGGTGACTACTGAAAGTGGAAAATAGACTATTGATTTTAATGACCCTTCCAGTTATTTCCACGTATACGTTTTCCTTGAACCGTTAGAGCTTGTTATAGCGGACCCAAGCCACTTAAGGCTCATCAGTACCGGTATTTCAGTGTCGGGCCCATTTGTTTGGTCGCATTATAAGTTTTGAAGTCAAGCAAATCGACAAAAGTTATCGTAAGTTCTTTAATAAATTTTCTGAACTTTGGGTAAAATGTCTCGGAGCTTTTCTCTCAATATATAAAGAGTTAGAAGTCCCCCAAAATACCAAATCGAAGGTCTACAAGTCTAGTTTCCAACGCACAAAACCTCACGGCCAACTGATCTCGGAGTAAAAAGTTATAACTATTTTACCGCGGACTGTCTGGCAGAAACCGGGTTGCGAACCGGGTCGCGAACTGGGTCGGGTACAACTCGATTTAAGCCTCAACTTCACATTTTAAAACGCCATTTCAGTTCCGAAACAGTGAGAAAACATAAGGGAGGATTCCGAGAGAGTTCTTGAGTATCAAAATCGTGCGATGGTGAGTTGCGAACTTAAATTTAAGAATTTTATTAACATCGCATGTATTTAAAAATATTTTATTTAAAAGTTGAATTTGGTAAAATTTTATATTATTATTACCATTTCAAAATATTTTAAAGGTTTATGGAAAATATTTTTGTTACAATATAATTGTATATGTATTTATTTTATAAGGTTTTTATACATCGTAATATTTTAACGGAGATAGTAAATTTAGTGATGTTGAAATTTATTATTATAATATAGTAGGTTTTATTCGAAATAATTTTCTAATGATTATGGTATATTCAAAAATTATATTTATTATACCACGAACTTACGCAATACCCGAGTATATAAATAACGGGATAAGAATATTATTTTGTTGCCTTGTAATTGCCACCTCCACTCCACGTGTAGGTGGAGGGAGTGGCCAGCAAGCACTAACAGTGAATGGTGGCATCATTTGGAATTGGCAGCATTAATTAACCATTGTCTTAACCCTTAGGAATGACATTAACATGGATAACTTCAGCAAATATTTATTTCCTTTTGCTCCACATATCTATACGGTATATAGATATTAGGCATAGAGGTGCATATCTGCACGTTGAATAAAAAGGAAAGTTAATTATCTACGTCAAATTATTCAAGTCCGAGTTCGAGTGTGATTTCATTTCGGAGTTTCTCGGAGCGGTTCGAGCGTGGACATCGTCCTTCTAGCAGCTTGTCATCGGACGACAGGTAGGTTACGGTTTATTTTCCTAGACTCCGCATATATAGAATAAAATTGTATTAATGGGCATCCTTGGGTTGGTTTATTAGGTTGGTACCACAGACCTTGACCGTTTTATTCATGTCCGCCTACTTTTGTTCCTCCGTTGCTTGTAGTATTTGCCGATATATTTTATTTACCCTTGTGGTCCTGTGAGGCCTTGTTGACTCTGGAACATAGAAGGTGGGATTTTGGGAATGTCCGCGAGTCCCGGGCATAGAATTATCCTTCTAGGCTGGTTATGCTCGCTGAGTAGTTGTGGGCCTGTGCAGGGTCGATAGGTTGATTGTGAGCTGCTGGGCAGCTATTGTGTTTGATCATATCATTTTCATGCATAAAAAGAGGTTTTATACAGGTTTTACTATGGTTTGAGCTTCGGGCCTATTGACACCATTTTCTAAACCCTGCATGGCCCGGGGGGCCCATTTTTTATGGTAATAATTTGGAAATGGTTTGATTTAACTTGTGAATATTCCTGGGTAAAAGGAAGTAAAATTAGGTTTTAAAACACCAGTTTTACCACTACGCTAGACTCGGCAGGGCCGGGGTGCTAGTTGAGTTTTCTTGCTACTTGAGATGATTTTTAGCCTCGGTCGGACCGAGCACCTGAGATGACTTTCTACTGTTTAGACCCGGTTATGCCCGGGCACCCTTGGAGGGGTTTTTTTTTGAGATATTTTCCTACTACTTTAGTCCTGGACAGGGTCTGGGCATGCATATTCGAGACTGGGTCTCTATCTTGATACCGGACTTGTTTCCGGATGACATGTTTTGATACTGAGTTTTAGTATGGGGTCTGGGACCTCCATGGACCTTGCCATCTGGGCCAGGGGCTACGGGCTGCGTGTGCCGAAGGAGAGGTATACGGTGGAGTAGAGGTATACGGGCAGTGTCCTTCCATGGAACCTACCTGCTGGGCCGGATCGGCACCGGAGGAGGTACATACAGAGATACCATTTCACTTGAGATCTTCATGCATCATATCATTCATTGTTTGAGGCTCCACCCTTGTTTGTTGTTTGTTGATTGTACGCTCCAGTAGTATGGGATGCCAGAGGGTTTGTTTTCACTTGTTTGTGTTCCTTGGTTGTATGGGAGGCCGGGGGACTGTAGGTAGACTTTTGCTATTTACTTACAGAATTGTTCTCTATTATCGATAAGTATGAGATTGGTTACTGCTAGACTGTTAGTTTCTGGATTGAGATTGATATGATTAGTTGAGCTTGATTTATGTCTCTGAGCATGCCTATCATTACTCCTTCCCTCTTCTTACACTTGAGGTTACCGGTATACCGTCCATTTTGTAAACTTATTTTGTATACACTATTGTTGCAAGGACCCCAGGTGCGTTGTTTCTTACTTTCACCTGTGCCTATGGTGTGTATATTCTGCTTACTAGCCTCACATGTGGTTCTGTTGATTTCCCTCTGGGCTAGTTCCTGTGAACCTTTCATTGATTTATGTGACTGCTTGCTTCTATTCTGTCTATTACTAGGCTTTTATCTTATATGTGCCCAGTCGGCCTATGATACCTACTGGGTACCTTATGCTTCACATTTGGTACTCACCCCTACCCTCTGCATCTTTGGGTGCAGATCCTAGCGTGGGCCATCGTCGTTAGATCGCTGTGATTCGTGCTTGGAGATCTGTTGGGGACTAATTTAGACTGAGGGTGAGCTCTTGGCGATCGGAGCTTAGCTTTAGTTTATCTTTTGCTTCATGTACTCTATTACCATTCAGAGACATCTGTATATATTGTTTTGGATTATTTGCACTCCATGTATGTAGTTTGGGCTCTATACTATGATACCAGGTCTTGGGGTTTGGTTTAGTTTCCGCACATGTATATATTTATATTCCTTTTATCTGTTCTCTTCGTCTTGTTCCCTTATTTGTTAGATAGTAGCCCATTGCTAACTGTTCTGGGCTACGAGGATTGGTTCACCTACCGGGGGTTGTAGGTGCCATCATGACCGAGAAATTGGGTCGTGACAACTTGGTATCAGAGCTTTAGGTTCACCGGTGTCATCGGTATAGGAGCCAATGTCTAGTAGAGTCCTGCGGATCGGGGCGGAGATGTCCGTACTCAATCTTTGGGAGGCTACAGTGGCATTTTAGGAAATTTGACTCTTTCCTTGCTTCTGTGTCGTGCGTAGAACCCTTGAAGTTTCTGGAGATCTCATTTGTTCTACTTCATTCTTCCGCAGATGGTTCGTACGAGATCATCGGCATCACGCGAAGATGAGCCTCCCACTCCAGCTAAGGGTCGAGGACGCCCTCGAACAGTGGCACCTGCTAGAGCTGCTAGAGTTGAGATAGAGCCCGAGCAGCATGTGGATCAGGGGGCAGCCCAGGTACCACCAGCTCCAGTGCCAGCTCCAGCGCCAGCTCCAGTACAAGCTCCAGTGCCCACTTCTGTGCCAGCTTCAGCCGCAGCTCAGTCTCCAGATATTCGGGGATTACTATTACAGCTTTTGGGTGTGATTGGAGAGCAGCCTTCTGAGGTAGCGCAGACATCCGCTCAGGGGGCAGCCCTGGGTGCACAGAGCTTAGGAGCGCAGCCGGCTACTATGGCTCCCCGTGCGGAGGTCATTCCGGTTCCATCTGTTGCACAGTCTCTTGCTCCTCGCCCAGTTATGACAGAGATAGAGCAGAAGGCGTTGGGTAGGTTTTTGAGGTTAGCACCTCCGAGGTTTGCTGGTACTTCTGGACAGGATCCACATGACTTTATTACTACCTGTGAGGAGATGTTGCATCATTTGGGTTTGTTGGAGACTCATGGGGTTGGTTATACTACCTATCAGTTAGAGGGCCCAGCGAAGTTATGGTGGAGGGCCCAGGTTGCTTTTAGACCACGATCGTCACCTCCTTTGACCTGGTCTGAGTTTTATGAGGCCTTTATGGCCAAGTTCCTACCCCAGAGTGATCGGGAGCGTCGCAGGGAGCAGTTTACTCACCTTGTGCAGGGGTCTACGACTATCTCGGAGTATGAGACCCGTTTCATCAGCTAGCACCGTAAGAGGTATGATCATTCCTTATCGAGGCAGATAGGGATTCGCAGATTTGTATGGGGTTTTGAGGCCAGAGATCAAGACAGCAGCTGAAGATATTTCATGCAGTGGCGGTCTTCCAGGCTATTATAGACTTGCCCGCACTGTGGCAGATCTTACAGCGACATGATCAGGGGTCCAGTGATAAGAGGCCTCGGCATCAGGGTGTCTATAGTGGTCCCAGATATGGTGGTAGAGGTCCTGGCCAGTGGAGCCGGAGTTATCAGCCACAGCAGTACCAGGGTCAGTCCAGCCGACCGGTTCAGGCTTTCCTTCAGACTTTTGGTAGTACCCAGTTCGAGCAGGGTCAGAGCAGCCATCAGGGCTATGGCGGCCAGTCTTCGAGGGGTACAGTTTCTGGGGCATCAGGTCGTGGTGGTCATATGGGATTTGCTGGTTCATCTCGACTGAGTAGGCCATCAGGGGCTTGTTTTATTTGTGGTGCGATGGGTCATTTTTCTAGAGATTGCCCGCAGCAGGGTATAATTCAGTTGGCCGAGCCTTTACGGGCAGTTCAGCCTCCGGCTAGAGGGGTGGTTGTCAGAGTAGAGGTGGTGATCTGCATGACAGAGCAGGTGGTAGGGATGGCGGTCGGGCAGGTGGAGGTCGTCGTCAGTTTTACGTGGTCCCTAGGAGACCAGAGGCAGAGGCCTCAGATGCTGTGATTACAGGTATGATTTCTGTGTGCCATCAGTTTGCTATGGCTTTATTTGATCCTGGATCCACTTGTTCATATGTATCTGCCTACTTTGTGCCTTGTTTGGGGTTGTCTAGTGAGCCATTATCTGTTCCTGTTTCTGTTTCGACCCCAGTAGGAGATTCTTTAGTAGTGGATCGGATTGTGAGATCTTGTATGATATCTATTGGTGATTCAGAGACTTGGGGTGATTTGATGATCCTTGATATGCTAGATTTTGATGTGATACTGGGCATGGACTGGTTATCCCTTCACCGTGTGGTTTTGGATTGTTATGCCAAGACCATTACCATAGCTGTGCCCGGTGTATCCCCGGTTGTGTGCCAGGGTTCTGTTAGCCATGCACCATCTGGGATCATCTCTTGTCTTTCAAAAGTCCTAGGAAGTTGATTTCCCGATGGTGGGTGTTTAGCTTATCTAGCATATGTCTGAGATGTTAGTGCTGACCCCACTTCTCCTGAGTCTGTTCCTGTGGTTAGAGACTTCCTCGATGTGTTTCCTACCGACCTGCCAGGCCTTCCACCTGAGAAAGATATTGATTTTGCTATTGAGTTAGAGCCGGGCACTAGGCCCATTTCTATTTCTCCTTACCGTATGGATCCTGCTGAGTTGAGGGAGCTTAAGGAGCAGCTCCAGGATCTGTTAGCTAAGAGGTTTATTAGACCTAGTGTGTCACCGTGGGGTGCTCCTGTTCTCTTTGTGAAGAAGAAGGATAGGTCGATGCGCATGTGTATTGATTATCGGCAGGTGAATAGGGTGACAGTGAAGAATAGGTATCCGATGCCGAGGATTGATGACTTGTTTGACCATCTTCAGGGTTTAGTCATGTTTTCGAAGATTGATTTGAGGTCTGGCTACTATCAGTTGAGGATTAGGGCGGAGGACATCCCTAAGACAGCATTCAGGACACGTTATGGCCATTATAAGTTCCTGGTGATGTCTTTTGGGTTGACTAATGCCCCCGCAGCCTTTATGAACTTGATGCACATGGTTCTTGGCCCGTATTTGGACTCATTTGTGATAGTTTTTATAGATGACGTCTTGGTATACTCGCGTAGTAGAGATGAGCATGAGCAGCACTTGAGGGTTATACTCCAAACTTTGAGAGATCATCGGCTTTATTCCAAGTTCTCAAAGTGTGAATTTTGGCTTGAGTCAGTTGCATTCCTAGGGCACGTGGTGTCTAAGGATGGGATTAGGGTTGATCCGGGAAAGATTTCAGTGATTTGTGAGTGGCCTAGACCTACTACTGTTACTGAGGTTCGCAGCTTTATTGGGTTAGCAGGTTACTACAGACGGTTCGTTGAGGGATTTTTCTCCATAGCAGCACCCTTGACTATGCTGACTAGGAAGGATATCCCATTTCAGTGGTCGGATCAGTGTGAGGATAGCTTCCAGAGGCTTAAGGCCTTATTGACTTCAGCTCCGGTTTTGATTTTGCCGGTTGAGGGTCAGAGCTTCTCCGTGTATTGTGATGCTTCTGGGATTGGTCTTGGTTGTGTGTTGATGCAGCAGGGTCGAGTAATAGCATATGGGTCGAGGCAGCTGAAGGTTCACGAGCGCAACTACCCTACTCATGACTTAGAGTTGGCGGCGGTAGTTTTCGCGCTCAAGATCTGGAGGCATTACCTATATGGAGTTCACTGTGAGATCTTCACTGATCACCGTAGTCTTTAGTATATCACGAGTCAGCGAGAGTTGAACTCGAGACAGAGGAGATGGGTCGAGTTACTGAAGGACTATGACTTCACTATTCTGTATCATCCGGGCAAGGCAAACGTGGTAGCGGATGCCTTGAGTCGGAAGGCAGTGAGTATGGGTAGCCTAGCTTCTCTTTCAATTTCAGAGCGACCGTTGGCCTGGGACATCCAGTCCTTGGCTAACCGTTTGGTTAGGCTTGACTTGTCGGATCCTAGCAGAGTTCTCGCCAGTGTTGAGGTTCATTCTACTTTGAGTGATCAGATTCAGAGCCGTCAGTTTGAGGATCAGCAGTTGTGTGACCTTCGTGATCGGGTTGTTCAGGGTGAGACCAGTCGGGGTACTCTGGATTCAGATGGGGTTCTGAGGTTTGATAGTCTCCTTTGTGTTCCGAGGATTAGTGATTTGATTCAGTTCATACTTCATGAGGCACATTGTACTAGATACTCCATTCACCCTGGCACAGCAAAGATGTATAGGGACTTGAGACAGCTTTACTGGTGGAGTGGTATGAAGCGAGATATAGCGGAGTTTGTATCTCGGTGCTTGAACTGTCAGCAGGTTAAGTTCGAGCACATGAGACCTGGTGGTTTGATGCAACGACTTTCCATTCCTGAGTGGAAGTAGGAAGGGATTACTATGGACTTTGTTATTGGGTTGCCTCGTACTTCTCATGGGTTTGATTCCATATGGGTGATTGTTGATAGGCTGACTAAGTCAGCACATTTCTTGCCGGTTCAGACTTCTTATGGCGCAGAGAGGTTAGCTCAGATCTACCTTCGTGAGATTGTTCGGTTGCACAGGGTCCCAGCTTCTATCATTTTAGACCGTGGCACTCAGTTCACATCTCAGTTCTGGAGGGCTATTCAGCGAGATTTGGGTACAGAGGTTCATCTTAGTACCGCTTTCCACCCTCAGACAGATGGCCAGTCCGAGAGGACCATTCCGATTCTGGAGGACATGCTTCGGGCTTGTGTTCTTGACTTTGAAGGTTCTTGGGATCAGTTTGTTCTCTTGGCAGAGTTTGCTTATAATAACAGCTTCCATTTGAGTATCGGCATGGCACCTTTTGAGGCTTTGTATGGCAGGCGTTGCAGATCACCGGTAGGTTAGTTTGATGGTTCTAGTTCTAGGCCACAGAGCACAGATTTGCTTTGAGATTCCTTAGACCGAGTCCGAGTTATTCAGGACAGACTTCGGGCAGCTCAGAGCAGGCAGAAGAGTTATGCTGATCGTAGGCTTCATGCCTTAGAGTTTAGTGTTGGTGACTTGGTATTTCTCCGTGTATCTCCCATGAAAGGCGTGGTGAGATTTGGTAGGCGGGGCAAGCTTAACCCCAGGTACATTGGGCCGTTTGAGATTCTTCAGAGGGTTGGTAGCGTTGCCTATCAGCTAGCCTTGCCTCCGATGTTTTCAGCGATACATCCTGTATTTCATGTTTGGATGTTGCGTCGGTATGTCCCAGATGAGTCTCATGTGTTGCAGTGGGATTCAGTTCAGTTGGGTGAGGGTTTAGCCTTTGTTGAGGAGCCGGCAGCTATTTTGGCCAGAGATGTCAGGAGATTGAGGTCTCGAGAGATCCCAGTTGTTAAGGTTCAGTGGAGGCACCGTCCAGTCGAGGAGGCTACCTGGGAGACTGAGAGAGATATGCGGGATCAGTATCCACAGCTATTTTAGCCTTCAGGTACCCCCTCGACCTTGACTTTCGAGGACGAAAGTCCTTTTTAGTAGTGGATGATTTAATGACCCTTCCGGTTATTTTCACGTATACGTTTTCCTTGAACCGTTAGAGCTTGTTGTAGCGGACCCAAGTCCCTTAAGGCTCATCAGTACCGGTATTTCGGTGTCGAGCCCATTTGTTTGATCACATTATAAGTTTTTAAGTCAAGCAAATCGACAAAAGTTATCGTAAGTTCTTTAATAAATTTTTTGAACTTTGGGTAAAATGTCTCGGAGCTTTTCTCTCAATATATAAAGAGTTATAAGTCCCCCAAAATACCCAATCGAAGGTCTATGAGTCTAGTTTCCAACGCACAAAACCTCACGGCCAACTGATCTTGGAGTAACAAGTTATGACTGTTTTACCGAGGACTTTCTGGCAGAAACCGGGTTGTGAACTGGGTCGCGAACCGGGTCGGGTCAAACTCGATTTAAGCCTCAACTTCACGTTTTAAAACGCCATTTCAGTTCCGAAACAGTGAGAAAACTAAGGGAGGATTCCGAGAGAGTTCTTGAGTATCAAAATCGTGCGATGGTGAGTTGCGAACTTAAATTTAAGAATTTTATTAACATCGCGTATATTTGAAAATATTTTCTTTAAAAGTTGAATTTAGTAAAAATTATATTATTATTCCTTTTCAAAATATTTTAAAGGTTTATGAAAAATATTTTTGTTACAATATAATTGTATATGTATTTATTTTATAAGGTTTTTATACATCGTAATATTTTAACGGAGATAGTAAATTTAGTGATGTTGAAATTTATTATTATAATATAGTAGGTTTTATTCGAAATAATTTTCCAATGATTATGGTATATTCAAAAATTATATTTATTATACCACGAACTTACGCAATACCCGAGTATATAAATAACGGGATAAGAATATTGTTTTGTTGCCTTGTAATTGCCACCTCCACTCCACGTGTAGGTGGAGGGAGTGGCCAGCAAGCCCTAACAGTGAATGGTGGCATCATTTGGAATTGGCAGCATTAATTAACCATTGTCTTAACCCTTAGAAATGACATTAACATGGATAACTTCAGCAAACATTTATTTCCTTTTGCTCCACATATCTATACGGTATATAGATATTAGGCATAGAGGTGCATATCTGCACGTTGAATAAAAAGGGAAGTTAATTATCTACGTCAAATTATTCAAGTCCGAGTTCGAGTGTGATTTCATTTCGGAGCTTTTCGGAGAGGTTCAAGCTTGTCATCGGACGACAGTTAGGTTACGGTTTATTTTTCCCTAGACTCCACATATATAGGATAAAATTGTATTAATGGGCATCCTTGGGTTGGTTTATTAGGTTGGTACCACAGACCTCGACCGCTTTATTCATGTCCGCCTACTTTTGTTCCTCCGTTGCTTGTAGTATTTGCCGATATATTTTATTTACCCTTGTGGTCCTGTGAGGCCTTGTTGACTTTGGAACATAGAAGGTGGGATTTTGGGAATGTCAGCGAGTCCCGGGCATAGAATTATCCTTCTAGGCTGGTTA
>QJPP01004763.1:20057-44228 GCA_003996215.1 Jaltomata sinuosa
TTTCGTTGATTTCTGTGACTACTTGCTTCTATTCTGTCTATTACTGCGCTTTTATCTTATATGTGCCCAGTCGGCCTATGATACCTACTGGGTACCTTATGCTTCGCATTTGGTGCTCCCCCTACCCCCTGCATCTTTGGGTGCAGATCCTAGCGTGGGCCATCGCCGTTAGATCGCTGTGATTCGTGCTTGGAGATCTGTTGGGGACTACTTCAGACTGAGGGTGAGCTCTTGGCGATCGGAGCTTAGCTTTAGTTTATCTTTTGCTTCATGTACTCTATTACCATTCAGAGACATCTGTATATATTGTTTTGGATTATTTGCACTCCATGTATGTAGTTTGGGCTCTATAATATGATACCAGGTCTTGGGGTTTGGTTTAGTTTCCGCACATGTATATATTTATATTCCTTTTATCTGTTCTCTTCGTCTTGTTCCCTTATTTGTTAGATAGTAGCCCATTGCTAAATGTTCTGGGCTACGGGGATTGGTTCACCTACCGGGGGTTGTAGGTGCCATCATGACCAAGAAATTGGGTCATGACATTGATCCTCCTATCTCGATAGTTATTGATGAACCATCTAAGCCTGAGAAAGATGATTCTAAAATTATGGTTGATGTTAAATATAAGGGCGGAGCATAAATCTCATGCCAGTAGCAATTTTTAAATAGTTAGGCTTGGGAGCCTCCAAATCAATAATAATGCGGCTTCTTATGGCAGATTGCACACTAGAGAGGCCTGTGGGTATTCTTTATGATGTACTTGTGAAGGTTTAGTCATTTATCTTCCCAGCAGACTTTATGATTCTTGATTTTGAGGTGGACTTTGAGGTTCCCATCATCTTAGGATGACCATTACTTGCCACTGGGTGCACTTTAGTTGACTTGGAAATCAAGCAGATGAAGTTTAGATTGAATAATGAAGTAGTAATATTCAATATGTGCCAGTTAATGAAGCATCATAATGACATGGGTGTAGTCTCAGTGATAGATGTTGTTGATGAGGAGCAGCCAATAGTACTTGTTAAGGAGCCATTTAGGGTTGAAGCACTTGTAACTGTGATCATAAATTTTGATAGTGAAGATATTGTCCAGTATGATGAGATAATTGAGGCACTCGCTGGTATGGGGTCTTACACATATGCTCCAAAGAAGCTTGACTTGGACTTGAAGAATCGTGCAACCCCACCTGCCTGACCTTCCATTGAGGAGCCTCCAGTCTTAGAGCTCAACACATTGCAAGTTATTATTGCTGCAAATTTGGATGAAAGGCAGGTTGAGGCTCTAGTTTCTGTGCTGAAAAAGTACAAAAGGGCCATTAGTTGATCCATTGCTGACATCATTGGTATTCCACCAGGCATATGTACACACAAGATCCAACTTGAGCCAAATTGTATTCCTAGTATTTAGCATCAGCATAGGTTAAATCATCATATGCAACAAAGAAATTATTAAGTGGTTAGATACAAGTATGGTTTATCTTATTGTAGACATCAAGTGGGTGAGCCTAGTTCAATGTGTGCCTAAGAAGGATGGAATCATGGTGGTTCCAAATTCTAAGAATGAGTTAATTCTAATGAGTCCAGTCACAGGCTGGCGTGTATACATGGACTACAGGAAGCTAAATGTTTGGACCGAGAAAGATCATTTTCTGATGTCGTTCATGGATTAGATGTTAGACCGTCTTAATGGTAGAGGATGGTATTGTTTTCTTAATGGTTATTAGGGATACAATCTGATTTTAATTTCTTCTGAAGACCAAGTAAATACCATTTTTACCTGCCCATATAGGACGTTCATGTTCAAGAGGATGCCATTTGGATTATGTAATGCACCAGTGACCTTTCAGTGATGTATGATGTCGATTTTCTCAAACATGGTGGAGGAAACTATTGAGTTATTCATGGATGACTTTTCTATAGTAAGTGACTCCTTTGATGAGTGTTTAGCCCATTTGAGTTATGTGATGAAGAGATGTGAAGAATGTAACTTGGTGCTGAATTAGGAAAAGTGTCACTTCATGGTTATGGAAGGTATAGTGCTTGGCCACCGAATCTCCAAGAAGGGTATTGAGGTTGACAAAGCGAATATTAAGGTGATTAAGAAATTGCCTCTTCCAGTTTCTGTGAAGGATATTTGAAGCTTCTTGGGGCATGCTGGTTTTTATCGCAGGTTCATAAAGTACTTCTCTAAAATTGCACATTCCCTTGAGCAAGTTGTTGTAGAAGGATGTGATGTTTTTTATTGATGATGTATGTATGAAGGCATTTGAATTCCTCAAGCAAAAGTTGATCTCTGCACCCATTATATTTATGCCTGATTGGTCCCAGCCATTTGAGGTTATATGTGATACTAGTAGAGTGGCGCTAGGATCAGTCCTAGGCCAGATATGTGAAAAGATTCTCCATCCGATATACTATGCTAGCAAAGCACTTAATGCTGCCCAAAAGAACTATACTATGATAGAACAAGAGTTGTTTGTTGTGATCTTTCCATTTGAAAAGTTCAGATCTTATTTGCTTGGCACCAAGATGATTATGCACACTGACCATGAAGCTCTTAGGTACCTTATGGAAAAGAAGGATGAAAAGCCTAGATTGATTTGGTGGGTACTTCTATTGCAATAATTTGACTTTAAAGTGAAATACCAGAAGGGGACTAAAAATCAGGTAGCATACCACTTGTATAGATTGTAGGAAGATTCAATGCTGAAGCTAAAGGATGAGATTGAAATTGATGATACTTTCCCAGATGAGCAAGTGTAGGTTGCATCCCAAGATTTGATTCCATGGTTTGCAGACTTTCATAAATATATATTGAGTGATGTGGTGCCTCTCGATTTGTCCGTTCATCAGCAAAGGAAGTTTATGTTAGATGTTAAGAAGTTCTTCTAGGAGGAGCCATTCATGTTTTGTGTTTGTATTGATACCATGATTTTTAGATACATGCTTGAGGCAGATATGATAGATATATTGGAGGTATGCCATTCATACCCTGTTAGGTTACATCATAGTCGCATCTGGACAGCCGCTAAGATCTTGCAATGCGGGTACTATTAGCCTTCTCTCCATCAAGATGTGCATGATTATGCAAAGTCTTGTGATCAATGTCAAAGGGAAGGCAGCATATCAAGTAAGCACGAACTTCCTCTCACTCATATTCTTGTGGTTGAACTGTTGGATATGTGGGGCATTGACTTCATGGGCCCTTATATGAGTTTGAATGGGATAAAGTACATATTGGTAGTTGTTGACTATGTATCTAAGTGGGTGGAAGCAGTTGCACTTCCCAATAATAAAGGTAAGAGTGTCACAACGTTCTTAAGGTGGAACATCTTTTCCAGGTTTGGTAGTCCAAGGGAAATCATCAGTGATGGAGGTTCACACTTTAGTAATCGGTTGTTTCAAAACATGCTTGAGAAATATGGAGTTAAGCATAATGTGGAAACAACTTATCATCCATAGACTAGTGGGCAAGTTGAGGTTTCCAACCGTGAAATAAAAGCCATCCTTGCAAAGACTGTGAATGCACATAGAATGTATTGGTCTAGGAAACTAGATGATGCTTTATGGGCATACTGGACTGCTTACAAGACCCCAATAGGTATGTTGCCATATCAGCTTGTGTTTGGAAAGTTATGTCATTTATCGGTTGAGCTTGAGCACAAATCCATGTGGGCACTCAAGAAGTTAAACTTGAATTGGTGTGACGCATCCTACCAGCATCTTGGTCAGTTAAATGAGCTGGATGAGTATAACCTCAAAGCTTATGAGAGTTCAGCCTTGTACAAGGAGAAGATAAAGAGGTATCATGATCGGAAGATTGAAAAGAGAGATTTTGCGCCAGGTGATTTGGTTCTGCTTTTCAACTCCAGACTTTTCTTATTTCCTGGCAAGCTGAAGTCCAAATGGATATGACTGTTTCGAGTAGTACAGGTGTTCCCCCATGGTGCAATAGAGCTTGAAAACCATGAAGGCGAGCGGTTCAAGGAAAATAGTTAGCATGTAAAATCTTACTTGAGAACTGCAAAGGAGATTAAGGTTGTTGAAGTTTGGGACCTTGGTGAAGTCTGAGTAACCAAGGTACCTCCGTCATTCTGCGATGTTAAATCAGGTGCTGCATGTGAGGAAAATCATGGAGGTAACTTGATGAAGTCTGAGTAGTCAAGTAACCTGCATTGTTCTGTGATATTAAATTAGGCTCTTCTTTGGAGAGAACCCAAGATTCACGTTTGTTTAAGTGTGCAAGAGCTGATAAACTGAAAGAGGGAGGAACTACAAGAAAAGAGTCTCCCACGGCTTTCCATGATAGGCCATCACAGGTCCCACGGCCCATGGGAATTGACCGTGTAAAAATAAAGTATGAGGAATAGGACCTGGAATGAACTGATAATGAGGTGCAATATTCCGTCGCACACCTCACGGGCCATTGCATACAATAATGGCTTAAAAGCTGGCAAAAATGGTCACTGACTCATTCCCACAGTCTGACATAATGGGCCATCACCGTCACAGCCCTGACAGTCGTAGGAAGTCAAAGTATGACATCCAGGTAAGTAGCCCATGAGATAGGACATTTTATGTCCCACGGGCCATCGGAACCTGTCGTGGTCTAGGTCGATAAATTTGAATTTTTTTAAGTAACCCAACCCGATCTGGCGCCCTCTTTTCTCTTTTAAAGCGCGTTTCAAAATTTAATTTGACCTCATTCAATTGTGGTCAAATACAACTCCATCCCTCCAAATACTCTATATCCTCCAAATACGACCCTTCTAGTTCCTTAAACGATCATTATCCACCCATCAAAGCCATAACAATCACTCACAAATAGTGTTAGCACACACGCACAAGGCTAACTTGTCATAGTTCAAGAACTTCTTAATCAAGGTAACACTTCAACACCTTATTTGAGTTTTTCTTTGAACTAGACTTTCTAAGGGTTCCCACAATCTCAAATTGACATTTTATGCATAGTGGAACCCTAGGATTAAATTGAGATTAGGATGGAATATTTTTCATGTTGTTCATAATCAATTTGTGTGGGGTCTATTTTATAATGTGGGTTGTTCATGTTGTGTGGGGTGGTTTGTTGAACTTAGAATGCTTATTGACGTGGTTGGGTTCTCACCCATTGATCCAGCGGGCATTACAACATTGGTTGTTCAGAGACAAACTCCATTAGTGGTTTACCCGTCAACTCCCAACGATGTTGTGATAAAAATTTCTTGGGTGAAGTCTGAGTAATCCATAGGATAGTAATGATGAGAGGATTGTGTTTGCGTATTTCCAATGATCGTCATGATTTTATATTTATGGTTGTGCTAAATTGTTCCCTAAGCTTATGTGCTTCACAAACCACTGAGATTTATGCCCCGTAAGGTTCGTAACCTCAAAGTGGTAGATACAACACATTAGTTTTTGGCATGTAAAAGTATTTCAATACCACTGACTTATTTCCATTGGCCGTGGGATTTGGATGTGGGAAAGGAGACAAGTCTTAATAGCCACTGTCCCTTTCTGATGGCCAAATCCGATGGGCCGTCGGACTTCCCACGGCTATCAGATCTCACTGTGGGAGCTCAACAAGGCCTGATTGAGTTTATGTCCCATTCCGATGGCAGATCCTGATGGGCCATTGGACCTCCCATGCCTGTGGAAGGCTACAACTGGAAAAAAAATCTATCTTTTTTGTTGTTCTTTTCTTGGTTTATGTGTACTAACAGTGTGCACCCACAGGTACCATGGCTCCAAAGAAACCCACAACTGCAAAAAGAAAGGAGGGGGCTCTGAGAATGAAATGTCAACTTCTTGATGATCCCAAGGTAGCATAAAAGAGTGGATCTAAGGAGGAGTACATTGTGGGGCCTAATTCAGGCATGCAGCCTCATACTACAAGACAAGTAACAAAGAGGAAGTTGATACTGACACCCTCCCCCAGTCTGAAGATGGGGAAGGTATATCGCTCGATAAAGAACAAGAGACAGAAAGAACTTCCTCCTAGTCTAAAGAGGGGGAAGAGTCACCATCCGGGTCTGCAAGTTTAGAAAAAGAAGAGGGTGAAACTGAGTCTCCAAAGATGGGTGGTAAAGACACGACCATCTCGGTCATGAGTGGAAAAGATACAGAGTTTGGTTTAGATACAAAAAGCATGACATAGGAAAGCTAGCCTATTCAGGACACTCCAAAAGATCCCGGATCCACCCTAGTGCTCTAGAGTAAGGATCTAAATCATAGAGAACAGGCAAGGTGGGGCGTGAAAGGGCCAAAGGATATTTTTGAATATGGCCTGTGTTTTTTGGCCAAAGGGCATGTCTGACGTCTTATAGAGGAAAAATGGAGAATTGACACATTCGAGCTCAAAATATTTCCCAAGCTGGATGAATACTTCTGCCACTATAACCTAGCATGGACCAGCAAGCCACTCAGTGAGTACCATCATGTTATAGTTAGAGAGTTCTATGCTAACTATCAGGCCTTGTAAGAGAATAGCTGCAAAAAGGGCTATAAAGTGAAGGACTTGCCCACTCTTGAGAGTGACCTGGTTAGAGGAGTCCAGGTTGATATATCGGCCTGCACAATCAACTATTTTCTCTATAGACCGCAGTATGTGGATCCATTAGAAATAATAGAATATGACTACAAGTACAAAAGCCAGGATGAGCAGTTGAAGTGGCTGGCGCGGGTTATCATATATAGGGCCCCAGCTTGGCTACATTAGGTAAAGCCAAAGATAAATAAACCATTCCTAAGCTTCAAAGAAAAATTTTGGTGGGCGGTGGTTCATCTCCGGCTCATGCCGACTGGGGGTGATAATCAGTTGAAGGTAGAGAGATCGGTGTTGGTGTCTAGCTTAATGTCAAAGTACAAGCTAAACTTTGGCCAAATCATTGTGAAAGAGATCCAGGACAGGGTGACAAAAATTGGTACTTCTTACCCATTTCCCTATCTGATTACTCAGTTGGGTGATGAGGCCACGGTCCCAAATTTGTCTGGCATTGATCGTGTTGTTCAGGCCACAAAGACATATCATCCAAAGCGGTCTAAAGATGAAAATATGCCACTTTTCCACAGTAAGGGATTCACTTCGGGCTCGCCTGAGCCTACTACCATTCATGATGCCTTTACATTGCCACCAGAAGTAGCGCTATTTGTTGCCGACTTACCATCACCATAGGGTAGTCTTAATGAGGAGACTTCTTCAACTAGAGAAAAAGTTGCGGTCACTTTAAGGCGACCTCATAGTGGTGCGGTATTGACTCCTCGTGGGGTTGATTTATCCATTCCTACCACCACTAATGCTCCATCCACCTCTGCGGATGCTGCACTTCCACTTCCTAAACCAACATCCATCTATGCCTTCCATCCGGTGAACTTTGCTAACACGATATGAAAAACACGTCAGCTAGAGAAACAGATGCGTTAGTTTGCCGAGCAATTCCAGTCTATAGTAGATGCCTCCATTGAGAGAGCCATTGAGACATTCAAAAATATGCATGGATGCATTGATGCTATGGAGGAGAGGATAAATCAAAACAAGAGGATATGGGGGCCACAGAGCTGACAAAAGTAAATGAGGAGTTGGTCGGGTTGAGAACAGAAGTGGCTGAATTTATAGTGCGGCCATACGCTGATGTATAGTTACATTCCAATAGTGCTTTTAGAGGAGGATGACTCACCCTTACTTAATCTATGGGAATTTGCACATCCGACAGTTAGTAAGAGAGCTAGGGTTGGCACTGATGAGCTAGCTAGTCCTCGGGCTGAAAAGAAAAAGAAGAGAAAGAAGGACAAGGAGGTTCACCAAGAGGATGACGACACCCAGTTAAGCCCGTATTCACTATCTAAATAGAAATAAAAGGATGAAAAGGCTCACAAGAAGGAACTACTAAAGATGCAGAAAGTGTCCTTGGCTGAGCATAAGATCTGGGTGGATGCATTCAGTAGAGGTGTGTTTGGTAGCGGTGTAGCAGGTGCTATGGAGGAAACTTCTTTAGACCCTATTGTGGGAGTTGGTGGTGATAATGAGGGAGTTTCACAGTCAGCAGTTGATGGTGAGAACGCTGCAAAGGTAGCTATTGTTGCTGAAGAAGATACAAGTGCCGATCCATTGGTCTCGTCCACTACACAGGATGGCTGCTCTTAGGCACCGCAAGTATGTTTCACCTTCTTAGCAGTTTTATTTTTTGTGTGCATTGGGGACAATGCACGTCTCTTTTTGGTGGGTAGGGCAAGTTGGTCTGTGTATATGTTATTTAGTGTCTTGGTAAAGTTTGAGAAGCCAAGAGACTCGCGTCATGCCATGACGTTAAATCAGATACTGCATGGGAGGCAACCATGAAGGTACCTTAGGTATCTGCGTCCTTAGGGTTTTCTTGTTGTGTTATTTCCCTGAGGACTTTCATTCTTGTTGAACCAGCATGTTTAGGTTGTGTTAGGTAGTCATAGCTAGGAAGACCTTGGCATGATATAAATGGGAACACACAATTTTTTGAACTGTGTTCAAATAAAAATGTGACCCTTCCAAAACTTTTTGATATGTGCTTCAAGATTGACATGTTGACTTGTTTGGCTCAATTTATGACATTGTGTTTATTGAATATGATAATTATGCTGATCTGGTATGCCAACTAATGTGCTAGTAGTTATTAATGTAATCTTGTTCCATATGTGTGAGATAAATTATCATCGTTCTTACATTGTATGTCAATCTAGAACTTGCCCGGTTAGTCTTGCCTAGGTTGTAGAGTAGTTGGTCAGGAAGTGATCATAGGCTATTTTTTAATGCAGCCCACTTATCCTAAATGACCAACCAAATGAAATTGATATCACTTGATCCCAAATTTTGAGCCTAAATTGACCCTTTTTATTGTATTAGCCTATTCACCATCCCAGATTTTCTTTGAATCTTTAGTTTGGCCCTTGTCCCTCCTTGGACATTGTGCACCTCATCTCAGGATAATTTCCTAAGTTTAGGGTGGCTACTGTAGAGGTACATGAGAAGAAAATGGGGTATGAAAAGAGTAGAAAAATGCTATAAGAGGGAAATGGCGGGTGTAGTATGTGCGGAAAGAGAATAAAATAAGAGAATAAGAAAAGAAGAAAAATGAGAAAAAGTTGAGTTGAAAATAGTTGGCCACGCCCATTGCTGATGAAAACAAAGAAAGAATAAAAGGAGAATAAGGGAGAAAAGAGCTTGATCTAAAAATGTGAAGTAAAAGAATAGAGTAGTGTCAAGGAGGGTTGGTCACTATTTCTAAATATACCACACACGTCCTCGATCCTACGTTACAAATCGAAGAAAGTCCTATAGTGATCCTAGTCCAACTGTTTGAAAACTGAGGCGTAGAAAATAAGGGCAAGCCTATAGTATTGTGCATGCATCGTTTGAACTTCTTTGTGAGTGTGAGCATAATTTTTGGTATACAGTCACGTCGTGATTGCATATATGTATGAGGGACTCTGTTTTTATATGTGAGGGAACTAGGGTAACATTATCTAGCTATTGTGTATGAAGTTGTGTGACTGGTATAGGCTGGTTTGTCTATCAATAACGCAATGTCACTCTTTGATCCTTTAGTATTAGCTAGCAATGCTTGAATGAATGCACAATCTGTGTTTGGAATAATAAAAGGGTAGACTATGATCATAAAGTGTGTTGCCAAAATAGTCACTGATTGATGTGCCATGGTTTTTCTAGTCTGCTAATGCCTATGCATCGTAGTAGAGTCATGTTTAGTTGCTTGAGGACAAGCAAACCAGCTCTGCAAGAGCGGCTGCACCAGCACCAACTGCACCAGCCTACTTTCATACTCAACAAGTCTCTGAACGAACCCTCAAAATTTATTCAGAACCCCGTGAACACAATCCAAATATGTTACCCAACTAGAAACAGAATTCCAGACTCAACTGAATTATCAAAATGACCAACAAAGGTCATCTTGATGAAATGTTGACCAAATTCAACACTTTGTTGGTTTTGCCTAAAAATCACCCAAGTGTCTGAACCGAAAACCTCAAGACCCTAATCAAAGGTCCTACTAGCCTAAAGTCCACGCTTCGGAGCTAACAGCACTGATGGAATTCTCATCTGAGCATGTTTACTCTGAAAGCTGACCAAAGTCAAGCATTTCAACTTTAAGAGTTCTAAAATGGGGAAACTCTTCTAAAACTCGACTGAACGCCTCGAGAAGCATGCCACTCATCCCAGTAAGCCAAACAAACCATGTTAAATCTATGAGAGAGGTCGAAATGGTAGAAAGACACAAAGATAAGAAAATGACCACGAGGGTCATTACAGATTATAGTGAGGATTTATGCGCTAATTCATGGTAAATCAATGTTAAAATCAAGAGGACCAACTAGGGACTCACCTTAGATATTTAGAGAAAGCCCTAGGATGTTTTCTCTCATAAAAGTCATCCAAAAATATAGTGGAATGAAAATTTTGACTTAAACACGTATTTATAACTCACATGTTCAAATTGACCTGAGATTCAGTGGTAGATGCACCGCATGCCCCACTGCATTATCCATCATGCATAATGGGCATGACACTATATGTTTCATCGCATGAAGTATCATTATGATGAATAATGTATTGCGTGGTCCCTCCCATTGAAGACTTAGCCCAAATTTCCCAGTTAATCTTGTCAAGGAATGCAACACACTGTCCAATGCATCAAACTTGTACTTACTATAGTATGCACCACATTAAGTACTTGGCTACATTAGAGCATGTGTTGCATCAACTATGGTGTTTGATACTTAGAAAAAAATTCAGTGCACGACTTTACTAAAATGTACAAAATATTTTGTACATTGGCTCGAATTGATGAACAATATGAAATGTAGGAACCTAGACGCTAATACCTTTAAATAGGACATATAATTTGCCGAATAACTCATTAATTCAATAGTACAGGTCTAACTATAAGCATTTTATGGATTCAAATTTAACTCAAATTCATAGAGTGTTACAGTTATAGACCCTATCTACAGTGAAAAGCTTAATTATAATAATTACTCCATCAATATAATGCCTCAAATTTTCATACTAAGTGTTAGACCGCAGAAAAAGAGTAAATTTGGATGAATGACAAAAAGGGTAATAAGAATGTATGGTCATGCCCGACACCATGTTCGTGTTTAAATCTTAATGTGTTAAATCACTCATCAATCCAAGTTTGATACAAGAAGTTATGCATATTTTACCCAAAATCATGACATATTTTCTAAGTATTGGTTGTATGTTTACCACGTTGTGATTCTCATCATTGTATGATGTACTGTGATAGAGACTACACTATGATGCACATTGATGTATGGTTCACCATGATGAAAGGTATTGGGAAAAGTTTGATTGAAATATTCAACCAAATGTGGGATAGAACATGCATAGTGATGTGGTGCCCATCGCAGTGAAGTTCACCATGATGGCCACCACAGGCGTTGCCTATCTCGGTAAAGATCATTGCAATGCACCGAACCCCAGTCCCAAGTCTGAATTTTTTCCAATTTTTTCACTTATCTTCAATTTTGAGAGCCCTAATATGACTCTCCTCTCCTCTTAACACATCCCCCATGTCAAGGTAAGTCTTTTTACATAAATCTAAGTATCTTCTAGTGTTTTTAACACCCATTTGTGAATTCTTAACGCGATTCCAATCTATGATCATAGGATCTTTGAAGAAATTCTTCTCAAAATTTATTTATCCATGTATTAGAAGAAATTAAGATATGTAAGGATATATCATGTGCGATAACGTCCTTGTTCATCCATACTACGTTACTCAAAAACCCATAAAATCTCCTCAGTAAGACAAGTACGGTTAAGTACAAAAATAATGTTTTTGTTAATATAAATTCCATTTGAACACCATGAACTCCTACAAATATATTTATGTGCTCCTTATAATCTTATTCTATGAGCTTTATGATTTTTCCATGAAAAAACATGAATTACTTGAAATATGTTTTTTCTTCAAAAAGGGAAACTTTATAATATTTTTCGATGACATGATGAACATGATATTCTAGACATGATATGATGAACATGATATTATAATAAATGATGATTATAAGATTTTGATATACATATGATTACAAGTTCATCTTCACCATGTAATGATATAGAAATAGCTTAATAATTGAGAGGGCATTGTCACGACATAATTGGGCCGTGAGTGGCACTCACACTAACCCTCCAGTGGGAGAACCAACTAACTCGAACCCAAACCTTACTCTTAGCCAATTCTAGAATAGATAAAATAAACTAATTATTTACTTAAGTCATAAAAGAAATCAACTCTAATATAAATGAATAATAATATGCGAAAACAGCTTAACATCCCCCCAGAACTGAAAGTCACCGCACAAGAACTCTAAACCAAAAATAATGTTTAAGTATCCAAAAGGTACTAAAAGCAGTAAAGTATTAAAAGTCCACTACAATATTTTAGGCCTTCGCCCACCCCTAAAAAGTGCGGTCTAAACTATCAGAAAGTGTGACCTTTGAACAAAGGTCACACTTTCTGTCCTTAGGCAATGCTTTTCAGGGGGTGGACGAATCGAGTGTAACCTTTGACTTAAGACTACGTTTTTCAAATATAGCCTTACAAGCAACGGCTAAAAAGAGTAGCCTATAAGATATCTAAGACCACGCTTGTTATAATCCAATGCGATAATATTTTCTCATTCCAGAGCCACCCTTTCAAAGTGTGGCCTTTGATATTTTCTAGGCCACACTTTTTATGAGTGGATTCTACGGAAACACTTATAAAATATAGCCTTTGTGTATGTTCATGTCAGACATATCATCCCTATGGCTACACTTTTAAAGCGTGGCAATTTGGCTAAGTCATAAAATACAGTTTTAAATATTCTTATAACAAAAAGTTCTGAAATTACATTTTAAGTTATATCATGTGATTCAAGCATTTATTTATATATATGTATCACGACCCAACCAACCGGGTCATTCGGGAGCCTACTCTAATCATCTAGATAGATGAACCCTTACCACCCATCCAACAGGTAACATGTGGAATTAAAGTAAACCATTACATTAAGCCACCTTTATACATGACTGAAATCCTTTCTTTACAAAAATCCTGTTCAGAAATAGACTACATAAGAAATTGCAGAAAAACCCTTACAACATTTTTAAAACACCCTCCCCTAGGATCTGGTCTAAGCATGAACAAGAGCTACTACAAAAGGACACAAGAGGGAAAAGAACCAACTTCCGCCATGGAAATCAAAGACAGAAGTTGTTGAAGACCTCATCGCCACAAACCTATGAAACATCACCAACCTGCAACCAGACTATACCAAAAAGGTATAGCAAGAGTAGAGTCAGTACAAACACACGTACTGGTAGGCATCATCGGTCGACCCGAATCCACTCCAACCATCATATAAGAAAAACAAGGAAAAACATGAAATAAACATTAAGGCTCCCTCCTTCACCTTTAACCTTGGCCCTGACTTCTAGGACTTCCTAAGTCTTACTCATAACTAGACTTCTCAAGCTCGCCTTGTCACCCAGACTTCCCAAGTCACCTTGACACGTAGACTTCCCAAGTCACCTTGACACGTAGACTTCCCAAGTCACCTTTAACCTTTACCCCAGTCAACTACCTTAACTAAATACCTGGACTAAATCCGGCCCACTGGCCAAACAAACCACTTATACCCAAGTATTTCTTTCCATTTTCCGGACTTCCCCAGACCCCTAGGACAGCTTTACCACCTGGTTATATTAACCAATAATCACACCCAGACTCTCAGTCTTCCTCTATATTTACCAACCACATGCAATTCCCCTAACCACCATTGACACCTTCAATGACCACCATAGAGCTACCTCTAAATACTTTCTTAGATCACATAACCCGGACCCTCCAAGGGTCCTCCATCCGCACTTAAGTGTTCAACAGTCTAACCCGGTCTACCCCAAGACCCACAATTATCTTATTAACCATGATAATTCATGACCGCCATTATTACACTTAATGACATTGATTTATGAGCATATAACCTTTTTTAAATAGTCCGGATCCACCCAGACCCCTCCCCCTCACACATCTAGTGTTAACATGACAAACCCAGTCTACCCCAAGACCAACTAATAACACAATATAGTAACCCAGCCTACACCAAGACCAACTCACGATATATTACAACAACCCGGCCTATACCAATACCGAACCAATAATATATATAGCAACCCAGCCTACACCAAGACCAAACTCAATACTATAACATGATTATCGGTCACTCAAGGACCACCAACAATCATCACATTTTCAATGAGACAGCCCGGTCTACTCACGAAACCAATAATAGTTATTACACCCCAGTAAAAAATAATCCGGTCCACTCACGGAACTAATATCGGTCAATGCAATACAATAATCACAATGCAATATGAAATAAAGTAAACCTGTACTAGGCGTGATACCCGAGCCAAATGAATAGTAACATGTACCATGCATGGTACCCGAGCCAATAGAATGTCAACAAAACCACAGTAAATAGATGAACACACACAACTTGTAAAACCAACAAGTAAACACCGTTCAAACACAGACTATAAACATGAAACTAGACATTCCACACAACTTCCCTAAGCAATGTAATGCATACAATCACTTAGACATGAGTACATGAATATACAACATTCACAGGAAACCATAAACCATCACCTACCCCTCTCTGGGTACAACTACGAACTATCAATTCACGTTCGAAGACTATTCCTTGGTTCACCCTTTTTTATTTTGATAAACATACAAGCATGCGACACGCTTCCCTTTTCTAACCTTAGCAAGACCGTCGTTAAGCCTCAAGCGATAAACATTCCTGAAACCCCACCTAGGAGCTTCTTATTCCCATTTCCCGTTCTCTCAAGCACTTCCCCGGTTCCCCGAACCTTCCCGACACGCTAGTCGTTCAACCCATCATTTTATCATGACAATATGAATAAGTTGAACACGTAATACCATTCACAAGACCAGCCATTCCGTACATCCTAGAAATAACCAAACCAATCTCGACTCTGCCAGACTCCGTGCCCGGAGGCCTAAAACATAGATTCTCTATTTCTACTATACAACAAGTACGTAAAGTAAACAGGTATAACTACTCATGAAAACCTAGCCTACCTGGGCGCCAAGCAGCTGCAACCGTGTATTTTTTGCTCTGTGGAGGCATTCCTGGCAGTCTTGCAGGCCCAGATCCGTGGTTTTACATCCTTTTTACCGGAATTCCTTTCTCGTTCTTGGTCTAAAAATAACACGCAGTACATACAATTAACACACAAGGCCTGCACATTACCCAGACTATACCAAATCCTCAAACCCCAGGCCATCCATGATCATCCCACCCTTTTCCCGGGCTTTCCACCATTAAATCTCCTAGTTCTATCATTTTTACAGATAAAACAGATAATTTAACAACCTATGATCATAATAACATACTATTAACAATACCCAAGAACATACATGCTTGGAATCCCCTTCTTTCCCCAAATTCCACCATCCCTAGGTCATTAAAACCCTTCCCCAATTTCCCTCCTAGTAATTCTACCGCATAGGAAATGTATTACAGAGTTTGGGGAACGAAAGCCTTACCTTAGGGAAGATTTTTTATGGAAGAATGAGGAAAAATGTCTGGAATCTCCTAGCCCTTCTCCCAAAATGAACTTATAAAAAACTAATGTTTTGGAGAATGTTTCTGCATTAAAACCCCGTCGGCCTGCTATAGCGATCCCCGCATCCCGCTATAGCGGTCGGCTGCCGCTATTGAGGTCTTAAGCAGGTTGACCGCCGCTATAGCGGTAATTTCCACTGCTATAGTGGTGGCCGCTATCATGTGTGGTCGCGCTCGTCATAGACAGAATGTCTAGAAATCTGCCAGTTTTGGCCATTTCACAACACACCTGCTTCTCCCGATGACCTGAAGCAACCCTTTCACGTCAAACGCGATTCCAGAAGTTCTACTTACCCAAATTCAATTTTGAAAAGTCCTCTGGGCTCCTCTTTGTCTTGGCTACGCGGAAAACTAGCTTAACCCAGGACACCTAGTCCAATCCATACCCGGATTTTCCTAGACTCCACCTCACTCCAAAAACCGGCTGAGGCTAGCCTAGCCCAGAATTTCAAACTCCCAAACTCGGAGGTTTCTAACTCTAACACTTGGCACGATTGGACTAGCGTAATGACGGACCTAGTCGTTCCAATATGATGTCAAGAACTAAATTGGAATGATGTCAAGCATATAAATAAATACCAAAAATGATTCAGTTCATATATAATAGGAATGAATTTTGACTTAGTCATGTACTATACATGCTAATAAAACAAGTATCAAAATGTACCAATAAACTTTACAAATTAAATTGAATCTATTCATTGGTATCATAAATAATAGACATCCTAATTATCCCCAAATTCTTCATCATTCATATCAATAGATCAAATTGACTTTTTTCCACCATCACCAATTGCATCATCCAAATTTTTCTGCACATAAAAAGAAATTAATAATTAGATAGACACCAATCTTTGATCATTCATAAAATATATTAAAAGTATGTTTATATTTCGCGACCATTAACTGCCAATCAAAGGGAATGGGGATAACCTAAGTTACTGGTCAAATTGGTATCACATTCCTCACATGTGATGATCTTGTAAAAGTGCTCTAAAAAAAATTTTGATCTAGACATGTTATGCATCATTTTCATAAATATCTCTTAGAATAGTATAGACAATATTGTAAGCTTCATTTCAACTGTAACATACAGAAGTCTAAAAAGGTCTAATTACTCAGATAGAAAAATGAGAATAGGGTAGTCAATGTTAAGAAGCTATAAAGTCCAGATTTTAATTCAAAGAAAAACATGAATCTTTTCTGCTCCAACAAACAGAAAAAATGTATCAGCTAATACATACAGAACATACATCATCTCTATTCTCACATAATCGTAAATATTGATATATGACAAAGCTTTTCGTATTACTTAATCAAAGCATTTTTTTCAACACCTTCTCAAGACTCTGGTTTATTAAGCTATAATTGTTAATAAACATTCATGAAATTTCAAGCTGGGATAAAGAAATTTTAAAAGAACATGATCCGAACTCTAATCAAACATCTGAAATAAAGAAAATCGTCAAAGAAGGCTCAATACAATTTTGCATATCTTTTACTAATCAAAGCATGTCTCAGCAATAATAAGTAGTTGATTCCTGGCTACTTGTGACAGGCATCAGTGGTGAAAAAATATGACAGACTCTTGCCTAAACTAAACTAAGGAAAGACCTGCTCCTATAGGTACGCTCAATGTGGCATGGATATGAGAAATTATACTCATACATCAAGGCAGATCCAATGATCATAAAGGGCCTACGGATATCAACAAAATTGTTGATCATCACAACAGAAACTAAGTAGGCTCACTATCCACAATTGAATCCATTACAAACTGAGTAACACTATCAGATTGAACTTCATGTTTTATAGCCACAGAGTTCAGATTTTAATACAAATGACTATTTTTGACAATGAGTAATAAAAACAAGTGACAAAGATAAGAAAAGAAGAAGAACAAGAAGAAAAAAAATTGCAAACATCTCCCCAGCAAGCCAGTGACAAAGAGAAGAAAAGAAGAAAAAGAAGAAGAAAATGAAATCAAGGGAACTGTTTGTGTTCCCCCTTTAGTCAAGAATTATTGGAGCCAGTTACAATTAATATTCATCTCATAATTCTGCTCAATTCGCATACCATTGTACATTTAAAAACAATTATACTTAAATAAAAGAGGAAAAAAATTCTCAAAGAAAAAGAGCAAAGAGGAATCATATCAATCCCTTAGTACACCAGGCAACCACCTGGAAGAAAAGAAAAGCACATAGATTTAATGCAGCAGCTTAGATTATGAACTTAAAATCTATTAAAATAGTTTGCAGACAAGTTGAGAGTTGCTACTGATAAGAACTATAAGATCTGCATCACCTAATCCAAAATCAAAAGTTTCTATAATAAACTCAATACAAAGTGGAAATCATTTAAGTTTGGTGAGAATGTGGAGTATAAATACCTTTTCAAGAATTGGACCATGAGTTGATCTAGAAGTATGTGAAAGACTATGGTCTCGTACACCCTGTGAACTAGTACCATTAATTGGAGAAGGTTGGTTAGAGCCAACGAACCCGGGTATATCTTAAATATTTAGTCCAGGGTTATTTTACACCAATAGACTAAAGCACTATCGCAATTGCCTCATTTCTTGCATTTTTTTAAAGTTGAGACTTTATTGTTATGCTTTTGTTGGAGCTTGTTGATTTCCTCATCTTTTTCAGAGAACTTATTGTCACTGATCTGCCATATTATCATATTTGACCAGGCTGCTCTTTTTCAAACACTGTCATGAATGCTTCATCCATCGTTTCTCCAGAGTTTTGATGGTTCTGAAGTTCATACTGTCAAAAAGAAATATTTGTGAGAATATAAATATATGAAGAATCAAGAAATTAAAGCTAAAAAATAGAAGAAACTCAATAGATTCTTTATTATAATATTGTAATTCTGAAAAAGTACATATTACTTAAATAGTAATTACAGATAATTACTCAGAATATAAAAATTTGTAAGCTATGAAACATAGCTCGGTTGGGAAACTGATATGGTAGTTAGCCTGTAAAGTTGATTCATTATAAAGGGAATAACACATCGACAACAAACAACACACTGGCAAATACTGTTGAAATTCATTTCACTGTAAATGAGTTATCAAAGAATCATTTTGAATGTAATCACATTTATAAAGATCACAACTGTATTTTTTTAGAATTGTAAAAAAGGGAGAGAGACTTGCAAAATAATCAATAGCTAGTTGTAAATTTTATGATCAATAGCTAGCCCAATTTTCTTATAATTTCAATTTGAGCATCTTCATGAACTTGTTTTCCCATCTATGTACGAGTTGAAATAAACATTTCAAACTTTGATGGTTCCTCATTGTTCTCTTTAGTTGCATGCTATAAATTATATCAGAATAAGTAAAAACAAACATCAAACTATTCTAACAAAGTATGAGAAGAAATTAAAGTTATATTCTTCATAAAGTGTCAAATAAATTATCAATGTCATGCAAACTCTTGCAAAACGAATAAGTCCCATCCGATACCTCCACTTTTATTTTTTCTTGTTTTCAGAATTTAATTTAGACCTGGCCTAAAACCCCACCAAAAGAAGTATATTAACTACTAATCAAAAAGGGAAAAATATATAATGCAATTTATGCATTGTTTGACCTTACTTGGACATCTTTTTTCTTCCAATACTCAATCAATTGGCAGAATTGATCTTCTGATAGCTCAGCTGAATAATTTTTTAACATTTCTTCAACATTACGATTCGCATAAAAATTATCCTTCTTAGTAGATCTCTTGTGTCGCCTCCAAGCATCACAAAGACCTTCCATCAACACTTCTTTCCTTCTACTAGAACTTGGTCTATGCAAAACAACACATATGTTATCTTAAAAATAATAACATATCTAGAGTGACCCCAAAACTGGGGTCTAAAAAGAGTATGTACCAGATCACATATGTATAAAATATATGAGGCTTATCAAAGCACTAGATCACATAGGATTTATTTTACAGAATCTTTAGTAAGAAATACAATAAAATATGTGAACATTGAAAATTGATCGTTCTTACTTTAACATAGTTCCATATTTATTATTTAGTATCATCTGAAACTGCATGCCAGCTAGTGAATAACAATGTTTTAAATCTGGGATTCCTAGCAATTATTTCTTAAAAGCTGCTTAACTTAGACACTCTTTTGCCGATTGTCCCACGACTTGTTCTTTGTAAAATGGTGCCTCTTCTCTTTCTCCAAAATTAATTGTATGAATAAATTTATATTTTATTTATCCTCAAACGTTCTTCTTATCTGATATCCCTAGATCGATGTAACAATCAAAACATAAGAAAAAAATACAATTAATGCAAATCGAGAAAATAGAGTTTAAAACATACCACAGGTATATGAATAAATGTCCATAGCTTCGTCTCTAACACACTCATCCTTATCAACTTCTTTTTGTGCATTAAAATTATCCAATTCTATATTATGCTCATCAACGAGAAGGGATGATATAGATTTGATAGCATTTACTTGTTGAATATCAGGTTATTTTTCTCCACCCACATGTGTCTTTTGTTGTAGGAAAAGATCAAGACTCATCGCCGATAATACTGACTTCCTCTTCGCCTTTTTGATATTTTGTAGCTTATTAATATCAAATTATTGTTTTCCTTTTCCTTGTCTTCTTCCGATCATATGTGAAGTGCTAAGATATTTCTTTGAAGACTGTTGGATTATGAATTTGTGCATAGGTAATTTATCATTTCCTTGTTGTTGAAAGGACTCTTCAGATTGAACTAATCGTTGTCTACTTTTTCCTTCTCTTGCATTTGATATTGTAGGCATAAGATTTTTCCTTTTATGATTTATTGGTGCTTTCTCTTTAACAACTCTATACTCCCGACTATTAGCAAGATTTTCCTGCTTAATCTTAAGGTGCTTGTCCAGTTCAAAACTTGATCGAAATTGAAAATTGAAACCTATCTTCTCCATTGGACTTTGATCTTTGTTTGAATCCAATACCTTTTTCTTTGCTACTAAATTCATTCTTCATAAAGAGAAAAAACTACTTTAGGCCAGCAATCAAAAGAATAAATAAAGTTTTTAAGAATAATTAAGCTCCAAATAAGTCATGTCCTATTGAAGGGATGCAAAGCAATGCTGAAACCTGATCGAAGAGAAGTTCCACTGGTTGTTACAAACATCAAAGGTATTGTTGGCTATGTGCATACTTCTTATAGTAAAACTTACTTTGGTAAATAGAATAGGATCCCCATTATAAGTGAGAAGAAATCCAGTGTGTATTTATGTCACAAGTTATGTAATCTTGGCAATTATACTAGTTACTTGAAAAATATATCTTGTATATAATTTTATTGCAAGATCAATACTTATAATATCTTGTAATAAGAAATGATGTACAGATAAAAATATCGCAGAAATACAGAAATTAAAATGCATAAATACAGATGCAGCTTTAGATTTTAACAAAAGAGAGTCGAGAATACTTTACGTATGCAGTTTTAGATTTACCGATGCTAGTCAATGTGCAAAATAAAACAAAGATGAATTGTAACCTTTGGTGTAGTTTCCTATTTATAACATAGATGTTACATGTCTCAAAAAAAATATACTTCAAGTCTCAAACTTGATAAAGCCAAATAAAAATAAACAAGAAGACTAAATAAAATAAGATCTCTAGGAAAACCCCAAGTAAGTTTTTCAGTAGAAAATAGCAAATGTACTAGAAAAAATAATTTCTGGTGACTTAAGCATACAAGACTTCAGCTATGTGATGAAGATGAAACTGACTCTACAATGAATATCTGACTAGTGAAGTGTAAACATTGCTTAAGGAGAATAAAAAAATAATTTTATATAATAAAAATTTGATATTAAATCATTTCAAGTGACAAAAGAGAAGAATTGCATGAATCAATTAAAAGATAAGACCAGATAAATTTAGTAGAAGGGATAGACAACAGGTCCAATGAAGAAGCCCTTTGTGTCCCCTTCATTATATAAGCCAATGTCCGCTTTATACTATCAGCTGAGGCAACAAAAAAGAATAGTTATAGCCTATAGATTACAACTGAATAAAAATCACCATCATTTTGTTCATTCATCAGGAAGATCTGATCTGAAAGTCTATTCAAAAACTGCAATAAACTTCCTGAATTCTAAGAGTCAATAGTAAAATTTGAATGTAGTAATATTGTCATAGTACATGTATGATAACCTATTAGATCGAGAAAAGTGCTATACAAATGCTTAATACTTTGGTGTTGTCCCAACATCAACAGGCAAATATTAGAAATACCTCTGCAGTTATGAAGGAATTCTTAAACACTTTGTTAGCATTAACTCACCTAAGTTCTACGATTCACGCACCGAGGATGATTTACTATATTTCATGGATGAGACCTTTAAGGCTCTCAAAGATATGAGTGCTCATGGTTCTGAAGCTATGGATTTTGTTGTGCATCAATTGAAGAATACAGCTTATGCATTGTATGAAATATAGGAGAGCAAGCATTCTCTTGATGCTACTACTCCTACTTGGCATAGTTCAATCAGAATTTACGGCAGAGGTTTCTATCAGACGAAAATAAATTTGCTCTAGGAACCAAGTTCCAGTAACTAAAGTAGGTCTCTATGATAATTTATGAGTATAGTCTGCAGTTTACTCACTTTGCTAGATAATCTATATATATGATTTCAACTTAAAAGTAGAAGTTGTAGAGATTTTTACGTATCTTAAGGCCATATGTTAAAGAAGCATTAGATGTTATTTCTATGTCTTCTACCTATATTTTGCTGAGGAGCAAGAGAATTAGAAGAAATTGGCCAAGGATTAGAGAGAGAACAAGAAGACTCACTCAATTTATGGTTACAGTTACACGTATAATGGAGAATGGCAATGTGGATCTTTTGCACCTGCGCAGCTTGCTATCCAAACTTTTGTGAACATCCCATCTGGAAAGTTACAATAATCAAAATAAGTGTGCTTCAAATAGAAATAGACCCAAATCCAGGTGGCAAGATTGTATATGTCAATATTGTGGCATCAGGGGGCATATAAGAAAAGATTACAGAAAGTTGCAGAGGGAATTAACAAACTCTTCCAATCAAAGAAACAATAGACCCAAATACTATAAGGAACCTGCCTGCTGGTAATGCTAATTCTTCTCAGAATGCTCATGGTAATAGAGGAGGTAATGTTGTTGCTAACTTTGGTAATGGAGGTCAAGCTCGATTTTATTGTTTGGCTTATAGAGAAATAATAAAAAGTTATGTTGTTATGGTCACATGCATTCTTACCATTTGCATTTATGATGCATATTTATTGATTGATCCTAGCACAAATTTGTCGTATATGACACCATTTTTTGCTCTTGATTTGAGGATAAAGCCCAAATAATTGTTAGAATCTTTTCTATGAATATTTCTATTGGTATCCTCTTTCTTGAATCTAGAGATTATAGAAATTGTGTAGACAGGGTCAAAGGGAATGAGACTATTGCAAATTCAATTAAATTATAAATAGTGGATTTTGATGTGATCATAAAATGGAATGACTTTCCACTTGTTATGAAAATGTGGATTACGGATCTAAAATAGTCTGATGAATGCATTATAGAATGTAAGGGGCGACATCTCTAAGACTCAAGGTCGATTTATTTTTTATCTTAAGGCTAGCAAGATGATTTAGAAGGGGTGTAGATACTATTTAGTTTCTTTTAGTAATACTCAAGTTGTAGTACTAGAATTTGGCATAGTGTTAATAAGTTCTTCAAAGTGTTTTTGGAGGAAATCCTAGGTATGCCATTTGACAGGGTTATAGAGTTTGAGATCAATGTTACTCTCGATACTCAACTGATTTCTATTCCTCCTTATCATATAGTTGTTGATGATTTAATAAAGTTGAAAGAGAAACTGAAAGATTTGCTAGATAAAGAACTTATTCGATTGATTACTTCAGCTTTAAGGTGCTCTAGTCTTATTTGTCCAGAAGAATGATGGATCACTCAGAATCTATATTGATTATTGCCAACTTAATAAAGTGATGACTTTGGTTTACTAGAGACATCAACATATTGTTTTAGCTCGGTGGAAACAAAATCCTTTTCCTCAGGATCCTATTAAATAGAAATAAAGAACGAAATAACTAGAAGGGTTGTTTTAGTGACCATCAAGAGCAAATATCATTTTCCTAGGATTAATGATTTGTTCAACCATTTTTGATGATCTAGTTTCTTTTTGAAAGATTGACCTGTAATCAAGTAATTATCAGCTGAAGATAAAAGAGTAGTATATTCTGAAAATAGCTTTTCATACCCACTATGATCATTTTAAATTTTTGATGATGTCCTTTGATTTGACTAATGCACCAGCCACATTCATAGATTTGATGAATTGTATTTTTAAGTCATTCCTCGATCGGTTCATTATTGTATTTATTAATGGCATACTAGTTTATTTGAAGAGTCATGAAAACCACGTGAATCAT
>QJPP01004764.1:0-61972 GCA_003996215.1 Jaltomata sinuosa
TCTTTTTTTTCGGAAATCGAATATGGACAGCCTTGGGTGCAGTTTGTTTTAATAAATTTTGATCTATATTGAATATTTTCAGCATGCCCCATATCTTTAATTGAACTTTGTTGCCTTATTTGAATTGTAACAGCTTGCTACTTGTTTATTTTCAAGGACATTGATGAGTAATTGCTCTAATTGATCTCATTTCCTTGTGAGAAATGGAATAGCTTTAGTACGTGAATACTTCTGGTATGCTATGATTGACTCTAGGTACTAATTGATCTCCTCTATTAGGACAATCTTAATATTTGCCCATTTTTATTGATTGAGATATGTTGATTAACTGGCTTGCTATTCCCTTTAGTCTGGATAAATTCTCATTTGTTTAATCATGGTAACATGACATGTTTGCTCCTAATTGATTCGATTACTTGATTTTTGGGAAAGGATTTTGGTATTGACATCTTGGTTACCTGTTTAATTATGGTAAAGTGTTGACTCATTTTACCTTTAACTGATTCATAATTAATTTTGAGGTGTTGATAATTTTGCTACTGGTCTATTTATGCTTAGCAAATAAAATCAGACCCTTTTTTGTATGATAATTGACTCTGTGTGGTAATTAAGGTAATAATTTCCCTTTATTTGGTTTTCTTTATTCTGGTTACTCTTTTCGTTATGGTAAGTTTGAGGACTGATTGATTTTATATGTGGTTAAGGAAAAGATTTTTTTTTTCTGATCGACTCCCTAATTAATTCCGTCTCCTTTACTAGCAGACTTCAATTCCTCTATATAAGAGTCCCCTCTTTTCATAGTTTTGGGGACAGAATTTTACTCATTACTACTCTCATATCTTAAGAAATTCTCCTCTCTGTGGTCAAGCTTATTGATTGCTAAGTATTGGACTTTGGCTATTTTCTTATTGTTTGCGGCCAGCTGGTTAGTCTCTATTGATGTAGATTCCAATTCATATATGATCACTTGTAACCTAAATGTGTGCTTTAGTCGATCTATGTTGTTACTTGCGATTATTCTATGTACGTCTTTGTATCTGTGAGTCATTAGAGAGCATGTATATAGGATGTCTAAACTTTACTTCGTGTTGGCTTGATCTATTTCCTTTTGTGCTTTAGTCATGAACCAGTGTTACTTGTTAAAAGATTAGATATTGCTTGTTCGCATAGTGACTGCTCGATTATATTTGGTTATGTCTTGGTTGCTCGATTATGTTTGGTTATGTCGTGGTTGGTTTTCGTGGTATTTGGAGGAATACGGAGGCCCTAATGCATTCATGCTCCTTGACATAAGCACTGCCTAGGGTCCTTGAGATCCTCAGGAACTCTGACATGTCAAGGCGTGGTTTTAGGGTTGTATTAAGGTTCTCCGAGTCCTATGTTCTACATGTTTGACAGGTTTTTGTTGGCTGTGAAGAGTTGTTCGGGATCGGGATTTCTGAGTATCGGGACAACCTGTTCTTTAGCTTTAAATTTTGTTCATTTTTTCGGTCTGTAATAATTTATTGTAAAACTCTGACGACAAATGAAATACTTTAGGGTACTGCTACGGGGGGAAGGGCAAACTACGTGTTATTTGCCTTAGTTGTTTGAAAATGCCTAGAGAACATGCCTATAGGTAAGTTCGTTTCAGCTTTAAAATTAATTAGCATGCTCTATGGCTTAAAGTCAGTTTTCAGTTCTGTTTAGTTGCCATGTTTATAAGTTAAATATGTTTCAGCATTTATGATAGTTAGCTACCATGTTTTAAGTTGTAAAAATCAGTTTCAGCATATAAATAACAAAGCTAGTTACCATGTTTAAAATCAGCTTCATCTTTTAAATAAAATCAGAATCATGTCTAGTTTAAAATTAATTTCAGCATCAGTGTTCTATGTATTTTAGATAGCATGTCTATAGGGTTAATTCAGTTTCTGCATATACCACGACTAGAAATCATGCCTATAGGATTCAGCACGTTGAAACTGTTTCATCATGTTAAAATCAGTTCAGCATGTTAGAGGCTGTTTCGGAATGCTAAATCGGGTTCAGTATGTTTCAGCATTTTTAAACTAAGTAGCTACCATGCCTATAGGACTAAATAAGCTTTCAACATGTTAAATCATTTAGATAGCATGCCTATAGGATTTAAATTTGTTTCAGTATATTATTTCATTTAGATATCATGCTCATAAGATTTAATTAATAAATTTTTTGCACATCTATACTACTAGAAATCAAGTTGTAGTTTAATAAGGCGTTAATTTCTGAAGCATAGTTTATCACCTTGTACCTTCATTAAATGATTAAGAGGCATGTTTGAGACTGTTATGTGCTACTTGTTTAAAAGTTCCTTCTCATTTTTCTTGACGCTTTCCCGTGTCTAATTAGGAAATCTAAGATTTTATTTGTCTAGTCCCATACCCAAATAGTAAGTCCAAATGCCTCTTGAACGTTAAGATGGGACGGGTAAGCATCTTAAGACGCGTTAGTATTTTTCATTTGTTTAGTGCACTCTTAGGATAATAATATTAACAACCAACTTAGGTGGGTAGATAGACGGACATGATGGAAATTGACCTGAGCAGAATACGACAATGTCTTTGAAATTGTCTTCGGTAAATAAGCCGGACGCTGATCCGAATAGGTTAAAACTAACTAAATTTTAGTTCTTGTTTTGTTATATATTTGGGGTAGTTATCTAAATCACTTAGTAATTAGGTTTCTTTTTCTATATTCTTGTGTTAATTCTGTCTTCTCCTTGATCTCCTTTTCGTTTTATTATTTATTTTAATTGCGGTTTATATGCATGATCTTTTTCTCTCTTAGACTGTTAGTAACTAATTTATCTACTTGTTTAAAATAAAGGTTTATTTGTTTAATTACTTAGTTAATAATAGGCTAATAACACTGTTGACCCTTTGTTTATCACTTAATTCCCATATAAATAATGAATCCGGCAGGGACCCATATTTGTGGACCTCGAAAGGTGCTTAACACCTTCCTTTTGAGGTAACTTGAACCCTTACCCGATTTCTGGTGACGTAGATCTAAAATTAAAATTAGTCGTAGTTAGTTTAGAACGGTGACCTAACGCACCTTTAATTCGTTAGGTGGCGACTCTTCACTCTTTTCTATCCAAAAAGAGTTGTCACGTTGATGGCCCACTTTTCGCGAGAAAAATGGAGGGCGACAGAATGACGACTCTGCTGGGGACACTTAGGTTCTAACCATTATGGATTTTATGTTATGTTGGAATTTGTGTTATCTTATATTATTTAAAGAATATTTTCTCTTCCTAATTAATTTTGTTATTTTCATTTTTCATGTTTAGCTTGCTCTTTTGTCAAATTACTTGTGTTTCTTTATTAATTTATGTAATTGCTTTTTTTTAATGCTTACATTAACTGTTCAATATGTCACTTTCCTTTTTTATATGCTACATATTATCGCTTTTCATAACTGGCATTCCGTTCATACTTCCTCCCACTTGGGAGCTTCACACTTTCACACACTATACACGTGAGTTGTGCCTTTGCACTTCTCCAAAATTCTTTCAAATACCCATTTTAGAGCATTGGCATAGACGTGGGGTGAGCGGATAGTTTTGCTACCGTGTGACCACGTGCCTCCTCGCATAGGAAAACCTTGAGTCTGTCTCCATCCAAATCTTTGAAACTAAGATAGTGTTGTGCCCACCCCTTATACTTAAGTCATGCATGTATTAACTATAAATGTGTGTTCGTGACACAAAAATGATGCATATATTTATTTGCTATGTGTTAATCTTTTATGATTACGTTATTATTTTACCTATTCGATTATTTAATTTGTGTCCTAGCTATCCCTTACTCTTAGAATTCCAAGCTCTAGGCGATGTTAAAATTTATTTATTTGCACTTAATGCAAGTAATTTTATAGAACCGTACCTTTTTCCTTTTGGCCCAAATCATACAATCTTAGGGCCTAGTCAAATCCTCCTTTATTCTAACGTTATGATTTGAGCTTGTCCTCTAGAAATCTTCTTTTGACGTACAAATCATCTCTTGATTTGATCTATTCCTTGATAGGATATCCTAGACCCCTTTCTAACCTCTTAGGGTAATTTTTTACCTTTAGAATATCCTTGACTCCTCGCGTTCTACATGGATATATTATTTTCTCTGTCAAAATCCTATTTATTTGGGTCCATAGTTTATCGTAAGTTTGACTTTCAATCGTCAACATTCGATTGTTTGTGTCATCTTTCAACTCTCGCAACTTTTGAGTTGTATAAATCCCCCATAACCTTAATTCAATTCCGAATAAATCATAATCTGTTACTCAGATAAATAAGGCATTCCACTCTATGACTCCATAATATTGTTCTTCATAAGATATTTTCTTTCGTGTATTCCTCCTTTGTTAATCATGAATCTACTTCTCCTAAGGTTGACTAAAGTTGAACGTTAGATGAAAAGAATAATGCGGAGAGAGCTCTAGTGTTCAACAATAATCGACCTTGTTCATACTACGACTCCGTTGTCTCTTAAGTTTGCATCCTAGTATCGTGCCGAACCTTTGAAATCATAAGTTTTGTTACTATCATAAATTTCGTGCAAAGGTCAAATCTCTGCGTTTAGATCACTCTTTAAATTTTAATTCTCGTCCATTTTGGGCGTCCTTTATTTTTAGTATAATTATCATTATTATTATTCAATGTTTCAAGCTTATGTGTGCTACATGATAATTTTATTTGTGTTTAATTTATTTTTTCTCAAAGGTTGTCTAGCGTTTGAACATCGATTCGACTAAGAATCTGCAATATGACAAATATGCTCAGTTTTCGAAAGAAAGCTAGTCTTCTTCGTTCTAGATCCAGGCAAAATACTTTTTTTGGAATATATCTCCTCTCTCCGTCCCTAGTCATACACTCCCTGAACAAATATCTTCAGCCCACATTGATCGTGGTACTTTACCGAGAATGATTATATCTGGAGAAAATGAGAACAACAAGCTAGGTGCATTGCAAAAAAGGATTCATGATTTAGAGGAAAGGGTGGATGAAAAATTATGCTCTGAAAATGTTTATGACCTCAGGTATAAGAAATTATGTCTACATCCAGGAATTGAATTGCCGCTAGGGTACAAAGTTTCGAGATTCAATGTGTTTGATGGTCATGGAGATCTAATCACACATCTTAAGGATTATTGCAGCAGATTGGTTGAAACATGACATAACGAGGCCATTCTTATGAGGTTATATATTCAGAGTTTATCGGGAATAGCACTCACATGGTATGTCAAACAAGACTTTGACAAATGGTATTCGTGGGAAGATATGGCTCGAGACTTTGTAGAACAATATAAGTTTAACATTAAGGCCGATGCAACTGTGCTAAATTTGCTCGGATTAAGAAAATTGAATCAAGAGTCTTTTGAGGAATATGTGACACGATGGAGATTAGAATCTTCTAAAGTGCGTCCTTCAGTACCTGAAGAAGAATTGGTACAAACCTTCATAAGATCACTCGATGGTGTATATTATGAATCATTATACTTCGCAAGTATTCAAAGCTTTGATAATATTATTCGAATTGGGAAAGAATTAGAATATGGCATTCAGACGGGGAGAATCAATGATGTTTCTACAATACAAGTCGCCTTTCAAACATCGAAGAGCTCACAGGATGAAAAAGGAAATAAGATATTGACCCATATACCTCAAACACAGTATCATCAAAATTCTGAACATGTCCATGCCATTTTTTATGAGCGTCCCCAGTCGTATAACCCACAAAGTTCTCCAGAGGTGTATCAGGCACCCAATTCTTCTCCACAAAAAGGGAGAAAACCTCGTACCTTTACTCCTTTAACGGAAACTTTGTCGAGTATATTTCAAAGATTGTGGGCTCAAGGAGTGTTGAAACCAATAAGGGGATGGATTCCTAGGTACTCATCTCCGTCTTTTGATCCATCCAAAAGTTGTGTTTATCACTCAAATATTCAAGGTCATGATATCGAGGAATGTTCAGCATTGAGGCACAAAATTCAGACTTTGATTGAGAAGGGCAAAATAAAAGTGCAAAGATCACTAAACAGTAATCATGTCATGATAAATGCAGTCATTGTTCAAGGTGATCCACCAAAAATATTTCCAAGAGATTTAACAAGGAAGCGCAAGCTACATCAAAGGAATTGACGAGAACAAGACTCTCATATGCAAAGTGTTATTATCCTCTATTTGTCCGTCTTATGATCAATAAACTTTTTCTGCTTTTATTCACTCTCTTATGTATTCCTGAACTACGTTTGACCTGATTTCCATTTGGATATGTAGGCATCTCATTATTGGGTTCAGTCTTAATCTAATAAAAATTTCTTCTCCTTTCACTTTCAAATCGAATTGGCCTTGACCAAGCTATCCACTCATTAAGCCTAAATTCTTTTAATCTATTAAGCGGCCAATAATATCATAATGCAGATTCAAAATTAGGATCGTGATGGTCAAGCTCAAGGCAACCATATCTTTTGTGCTAATATTCTTCTTTGAGTGAAGCAGGAATACATGACTCTTTACATGAAAATATTGTCTGAGTTTTGAGAAACCTTAAAAATTCTACAAGGAGGCAATCTTTCGATATGGGAAGACCTGCATAAAGTATTTTATTTAAAACTGGGGCAGAAATTTTTGAGAAGTCCTCAAAAATTTTACCAAAATACATGGCAAGCTCGAATTCACAGAATCAAAACAATGCAAAGAGACAAAGACAAGTTAAGGTACGTGTCAATCTCACCTTTTAAAACTTACATCTTTTCTTTGAGTGCAGGAATAACAAGTGTAAATCACAAAATTATTTTCGCAATCAAGAAAAATCGTCACCAAGAGATGCTCTGCTTCCTCTCGCATCTGACGCAAAGGCTAAGATGTTCTATCCTTATACTTTCGAATTATGCTACTTTTGGCCACTAAATACTTGAATTGAGCCACTAGCATTTAGTTAAGCTACTTTAGATCCATTGAATATGGAAATCAGATTATTATTGCTACTAAATAATTAAATTGTGTTATTACTGAGCTACTAATATGTAGGCTCGTTCACCTTACAAAGGACATCTAAGGTTAGCCCGCCTTACAAATGGGACACCAAAGGTTGGTCCGCCTTACAAATGGTACACCTTAGGCTTGTCCGCCTTACAAATGAACATTCAGGATCGTTCGCCTTACAAAGGAATACTTTAGGCTTGTCCACCTTACAAATGAACATTCAGGCTCGTTCGCCTTACAAAGGAATACTTCAGGCTTGTTCGCCTTACAAATGAACATTCAGGCTCATTCGCCTTACAAAGGAACACTTCAGGCTTGTTCTCCTTACAAATGAACATTCAGGCTCGTTTGCCTTACAAAGAAACATTTTAGGCTCGCTCACCTTACAAATGAACATTCAAGCTCGTTCGCCTTACAAACATACACTTAGGCACGTTCGCCTTACAAACGTACACTTACGCACGTTCGCCTTACAAACGTACACTTACGCACGTTCGCCTTACAATAAGACATCTTATTTTGGCCCTACAAAATATATATAATTTTTTTTTTATAAAATTCTTACGTACTAACATCCACAGGTTTAACAACTGATGATTTCTCTTTAAAGGTTTAAACTGGGGCAGAATTTTTGAGGTTCCTCAAAAATACTACAACATCATTATATTGATAAGCTTTCTCACCTCCTTTCTTCATTATTATTATTCATTAATATTTTGCGCCACATTAGTCAATACTTCTCTATATTAATGAGCTAACAAATTTTATCTAGTTGTGTTAGAAGCTGCAGGCAAGACAAGAAACGGCTAAGAGCAATTCTTCAAAGCATAATTCTTTATTCGTAAATCATATTCACATTCCATTTTGCTCATACTCTAACCTTGTCAACTCGAGCTATCCTGATTCAAAACTCATATTTGTCAATTTTATTTAGGGATCTTGTTCATCCCTAAATCTAGAACTACACACGGCCTGATTCTCGTAAGACCCGAGATATGTAGGCGACTTGAAACTGAAGTCTCGGCCACATCATTTTCACAACCCCCTCTTGTTTCTTCTAATTTTAAAAGAATCGTCCTCCGGATCGGACAAAATTGGCTACTAGTCAACATTCCTTGCCCGCCAAATCATCCTTCATTCCCGAGCAAAGAAGGGGCAGCTGTTGACACCCAATTTTTACCTCCCTAAACCTTTCTTGGGCTATTATTTTACTAGTTATTCTTATTTTTAAAGCTTAATTTTCCTCGCATATTGCTTTTGTTTACTAAATAAATCGTGTCTTTTATCGTCATCTTGACACTTTTTAAATTCGTATATAATTTATAAATATATAAGTTATTTCTTCTTATTATTATTATTTTATCATAAATTTCGTATAATATTACATGTCATAAATTTAGGATTCTAAATAATATTTTTTTGTCTGATAATTATCGTTAGTTATTATTTTACCTATTAAATTATATATGTAGTATTTTATTTATTAAATAGCAGCCCAATTTCAATTTCATTCCCAATTTATTTAAACCCTAGTCTCCTTTCATCTAATTTATTTAAATTCTAGCCTTTTTATAGTCAATTTCTTTCAATTCTAGCCTAAATTGAGTTAATTTGGCCTAATTTTAAATGACCAATGTCAATTTCAATTGTCCAAACCCATTTAATCTATTTCGGGTACGCCTGACCCGCTACGCCTGACCCCTATTAAGATTGAATCTCAACCATTGATCTAATACGATCAATGCTCAGATCAGCTCCCATTATTCTTTCCTTTTACATTATACTCCCCCCCCAAAACCCTAACTTCATTTTTCCCACTTCTCCTTCACCCCCACCAGCCGCCTCCACCCCTCATCTCTCTCTCTCCTCTCTTCATCTCCTCCAACCACTGCCGCCGCTCCACTTCTCCACCCGTCACCACCACAAATACCGGCCAGTGGAACCACCAACATAACCCCACTATCAGCCACCACCCTCCACCAAAGCAGTCACCACCGCCTCCGCCACTGGCAAGCTACTAGATGCGGTGGTCCGCCAAAACCCTCACCCCAGCGTTCTCCCCACTCTCTCTGTTCCTCCAAATGGTGAAACCCAACAACCATCACATCTCCATCAAAAAACACCGAAAGATTCCCTCTGTCCAAAACCCCTTTGTCGCTGCCGCCTTTCTCCGGCTATGAACTATGTTGTCATAATACCGCCATGGCTTTGGCAAAATCTCACAACGAAAACCTAAAAATTGAAGATTTTGTCATCTCTGACAAATGATAGAGGAAACGGATGGATGGACTATTGCGCAAAGCTCGTCGTTGATCTTGATGTCTATGCGAGAAGCCATCAAAACTAGAGCCTCTTTGATTTCTGCTAAAGTTTGATATTACGAATCCATTCCGGGTCTGATCATTCTCATGGTTGAATTTCATTCTTTCTTTCTTGATTGTGGTTATCTGATTTTAGGTGTGAAGTTATTAAAGTTTTTCTGGTGAATTGGTGCTTAAATTCTGTGATTTCATGTTGATTATACCGTTGAGCTATCATATGTGAAAACCCCTAAGTTTCTCATGAACCTTCCTCTATACTAAAAATTTGGATTCTCTGTTAATGAAGCTGATCTATGAGCATGTTACTGATTGTTGATTTATGGTCTAAGTTAGAGGTCATTTTGCTTTTGCTCCTTATCCTCGTGTTACCCCAATATTGGAATACAGTTTGTGGAAGTCTTATATGACTTGGTTGTGAGCATGAGAGTAGAATAATTGCTATAATTCTATGACTTGATTTGTTCTGTGATTAGGAGTACTCTATGCTCATTAGTTGATTATTTTAGGTCGCAATTGACCAGCCTAAGGTGGATTTTGTATTTTTCTTTCCTTGTATAACTAAGATGGCCTTGATATTTGTCTATCCCTTCAAACTTGGTAACTTCGATTTGATTGCTTTACTCTTTTTTTTTGGAAATCGAATATGGACAGCCTTGGGTGCAGTTTGTTTTAATAAATTTTGAACTATATTGATTATTTTCAGCATGCCCCATATCTTTAATTGAACTTTGTTGCCTTATTTGAATTGTAACAGCTTGATACTTGTTTATTTTCAAGGACATTGATGAATAATTGCTCTAATTGATCTCATTTCCTTGTGAGAAATGGAATAGCTTTAGTACTTGAATATTTCTGGTAAGCTATGATTGACTCTAGGTACTAATTGATCTCCTCTATTAGGACAATCTTAATATTTCCTATTTTTATTGATTGAGATATGTTGATTAACTGGCTTGCTATTCCCTTTAGTCTGGACAAATTCTCATTTGTTTAATCATGGTAACATGACATGTTTGCTCCTAATTGATTCGATTACTTGATTTTTGGGAAAGGATTTTGGTATTGACATCTTGGTTACCTGTTTAATTATGGTAAAGTGTTGACTCGTTTTACCTTTAACTGATTCATAATTAATTTTGAGGTGTTGATAATTTTGCTACTGGTCTATTTATGCTTAGCAAATAAAATCAGACCCTTTTTTGTATGATAATTGACTCTGTGTGGTAATTAAGGTAATAATTTCCCTTTATTTGGTTTTCTTTATTCTGGTTACTCTTTTCGTTATGGTAAGTTTGAGGACTGATTGATTTTATATGTGGTTAAGGAAAAGATTTTTTTTTCTGATCGACTCCCTAATTAATTCCTTCTCTTTTACTAGCAGACTTCCATTCCGCTATATAAGAGTCCCCTCTTTTCATAGTTTTGGGGACAGACTTTTACTCATTACTACTCTCATATCTTAAGAAATTCTCTTCTCTGTGGTCAAGCTTACTGATTGCTAAGTATTGGACTTTTGCTATTTTCTTATTGTTTGCGGCCAACTAGTTAGTCTCTATTGATGTAGATTCCAATTCATATATGATCACTTCTAACCTAAATGTCTGCTTTAGTCGATCTATGTTGTTACTTGCGATTATTCTATGTACGCCTTTGTATCTGTGAGTCATTAGAGAGCATGTATATAGGATGTCTAAACTTTACTTCTTGTTGGCTTGATCTGTTTCCTTTTGTGCTTTAGTCATGAACCAGTGTTACTTGTTAAAAGATTAGATATTGCTTGTTTGCATAGTGACTACTCGATTATATTTGGTTATGTCTTGGTTGCTCGATTATGTTTGGTTATGTCGTGGTTGGTTTTCGTGGTATTTGGAGGAATACGGAGGCCCTAATGCATTCATGCTCCTTGACATAAGCACTACCTAGGGTCCTTGAGATCCGCAGGAACTCTGACATGTCAAGGCGTGGTTTAAGGGTTATATTAAGGTTCTTCGAGTCCTATGTTCTACATGTTTGACAGGTTCTTGTTGGCTGTGAAGAGTTGTTCGGGAACGGGATTTCTGAGTATCGGGACAGCCTGTTCTTTAGCTTTAAATTCTGTTCATTATTTCGGTCTGTAATAATTTATTGTAAAACACTGACGACAAATGAAATACTTTAGGGGTCTGCTACGGGGGGAAGGGCAAACTACGTGCTATTTGCCTTAGTTGTTTGAAAACGCCTAGAAAACATGCCTATAGGTAAGTTCGTTTAAGCTTTAAATAAGCCTATAGGACTAAATAAGCTTTCAACATGTTAAATCATTTAGATAGCATGCCTATAGGATTTAAATTTGTTTCAGTACATTATTTCATTTAGATATCATGCTCATAAGATTTAATTAATAAATTTTCTGCACATCTATACTACTAGAAATCAAATTATAGTTTAATAAGGCGTTAATTTCTGAAGCATAGTTTATCACCTTGTACCTTCATTAAATGATTAAGAGGCATGTTTGATACTGTTATGTGCTACTTGTTTAAAAGTCCCTTCTCGTTTTGCTTGACTCTTTCCCGTGTCTAATTAGGAAACCTAAGATTTTATTTGTCTAGTCCCATACCAAAATAGTAAGTCCAAATTCCTCTTGAACATTAAGATGGGACGGGTAAGCATCTTTAGACGCGTTAGTATTTTTCATTTGTTTACTGCGCTCTTAGGATAATAATCTTAACAACCAACTTAGGTGGGTAGATAGACGGACATGATGGAAATTGACCCGAGCAGAATACGACAATGTCTTTGAAATTGTCTTCGGTAAATAAGCCGGGCGCTTATCCGAATAGGTTAAAACTAACTTAAGTTTAGTTCTTGTTTTGATATATATTTTGGGTAGTTATCTTAATCACTTAGTAATTAGGTTTCTTTTTCTATATTCTTGTGTTAATTCTGTCTTCTCGCTGATCCTTTTCATTTTATTATTTGTTTTAATTGCGGTTTATATGCATGAACTTTTTCTCACTTAGACTGTTAGTAACTAATTTATCTACTTGTTTAAACTAAAGGTTTATTTGTTTAATTACTTAGTTAATAATAGACTAATAACACTGTTGACCCTTTGTTTATCACTTAATTCCCACATAAATAATGAATCCAACAAGGACCCACATTTGTGGACCTCGAAAGGTGCTTAACACCTTCCTTTTGAGGTAACTTGAACCCTTACCCAATTTCTGGTGACGTAGATCTAAAATTAAAATTAGTCGTAGTTAGTTTAGAACGGTGCCCTAACACACTTTTAATTCGTTAGGTGGCGACTCTTCACTCTTTTCTATCCAAAAAGAGTTGTCACATCGACGACCCACTTTTCGCGAGAAAAATGGGGCGCGACTGTTGTATAGCGCTTTGTACTCTTTAGAGGCTTCCTAGACATTATCTAGTGTCACATTATACAGTTTTTGTACAAATGACTCTATGGTATATATATGCATCATATGTTAGTCGTTCACTCATTTATTGGTTTATGACTCCGTATATGTCATAGATTACTCGTAACAGGTGGTCATACGGTTCTTGTCTGCCCCTTAGATTTGGGGTGTGACAAACTTGGTATTAGAGCCTAGGTTCAATTTTCTCAGGGAGTCTAGGAAGTCGTGTCTAGTAGGACCTTACTTATAAATGTGTTGCCCGCCACATTTATAATTAAGGGATTGCATGGGCATTTAGGAATTTGGTCTTCATTTGTAATCTAGATCGTGTGATAGAGCTAGGTCATAGAAAGTTACTTCTAACTCATATTCTGCTCATTTGTGATACAGATCATGTCTGCTACAGATAAGGATAAAGTAGCCTAATGGGTCACTACGAGCACAACTCAGAAGGCAACCACTGCAGGGCAGTCTCCAGTATTAGGGGATCAGACTATGGCTCAAGAGAGTTTACTGAGTTCTATGCCTCCAGGTTCTCAGGTGCCTAGGACAGAAGGACCTGCAGGGGTTTATACACCTCCAACGGTTCCAGCAGTAGTTCCTATACCGCCACCAGGTGCGTTAGAGCATGATCTTTGAGGAGCGATACAGTTACTCACACAGTTGGTGGCCATTCAGGCTTAGAGACAGAATATAGAGGTTCCTATTACTACTCAAGGAGAGGTACCCGGATCTAGGATTTGAGATTTCCTCTATATGAATGTAATGACCCTTCCGGTCATTTACGCATTTTCGCCTTTTTTGTACAGTTAGAGCTTGACTGTAGTGGCCCCAAGACATTTATAGCTTGTTGGGACCGGTAGTCTGATGTCTGGGCCATTTGTTTGGTCTTTTTGGATGTTTCTTATTTTAGAGCTTTAGACCTTTGAAATTATTGACTTTGGTCAATATTCTTGGTGAACGTGCTCAGAATCTAATTCCGACAGTTCTATTAGCTCTGGAGCGTGGACTTTGGTTTAGAGGGACCTTTAGTCGGGATCCGAGAACTTTTCAGCTTGGAATTCCCTCTCATTATGTGTTTTCAAGCCAGTTGGGCTTGTTGGGTTGACTTTGGTCAATATTAGGAGAAGACGACCTCGGATGGGAAATTCTGTCAGCACCGTTAGCTCTGGAATGTTGAGATTGTGTTAGTTAGTTGGTTGGTTCAGGTTCTGGATGAGCCGGGCTCATTTTGGATGTTTGGTTGGCATTAGCTAGTGTTGACTTGGGTCAAAACTCTTCCATAAATGACCTCATATGAAGTTCTGTCAATTCTGTTGAGTCCAAAATGTCATTTCCACTCTAATAGAACTATTGGTTTTTGAAAATCGGGTTCCGATTGTGCCTGGAATGCCCCGTAGAAGTGTTGGTTGTCGCTGGTTTTCTCTGCTTCTGGTTGCCTTCAGCGTGATCGCGCTCCTTTAGCGCGATTGTGCTGGTCTGTGTTTTTCCCTTAAGCGCGATCACGCTCCTGTAGTATGATAGCGCTGGTCTGTGATGCTTCCTTCAGCGCGATCGCGCTCCGAGGCCGTCTATCTTTAGATATGGAGAGTTGGGCTTGTCGTAGTTCATATCCATATTCATCGATTCTCCTCTCCTTTTCCAACTTCAAGGGAGCACGGAACCCGCCCTTTAGCCATCTATCTTTAGATACGGAGGGCTTAGCGCTGACCAGCGACCAACAGCTATATAATTCTTTGGCCTTCGTTTTTCCAGCTTGTTCCTTATACTTTTCCAACTCTAAAACACAAATTCTCTCTATCAAATTGCTCCAAATTAGTTCTTGAACTTGGGGAATCATTTGCTCATCAAAAATCCACGCTCCCTCGACAATTGGTAAGTCTTCTTACCCAACTTGTTCCTCTCTTTTTTTCTAAAGAAACCATCATTTTTGTAATTCTTAAAGCTTGGAATTTCTTGTAGTAACTGCCCTCTTGAGCTTTGCATAATCATGGATTCTGAGTTCTCACCCCCTTAGCTCATCTTCTCGTGGTGGTAAGTTTCTTTTGTTTAATTTATAGAATAATTTCTTGAAATTCCTTCTTTAAATCTTGACTTGAGCGGGCTGTTTTGAGCCCCAACTTTTTTGTCCATTTCCGCTCAAATTTTGAGCATGTTCTCCCGGGATGGTATGGAACACTTTGGTATTTTTTATTTCCGGTTTCGAGTTGTGGGTCCCACGAGCCCGTTTATGACCCAAATTTTGACCCGGTTATGTTTATGGCATTATGGGTATCGTTAGTCTCATATTTATGCCTATATTATTTTGTTGATAGTGGTTTTGTGATTTTGAGTTTCTTGGAGTAGTTTGAGCCTGGAAAACGCTATTCCTACAACTATTTGTCGGACGATAGGTAGGTTATGGATTTCCCTACGCACACTCTGCATATATAGGCTATAACTGCATTAATTAGTATCCTTGGGTGGGTTATTTTAGGTCAGTACCCCAGACCTTGCCCATCTTTTCTGTCTATTTATTTCATACGCTGATTGTAGTCTTCGTGTAGTATTGTATATTACCCTTGTGGTCCTGTGTGACCTTGTATTGACTCTGGAACATAAATGGTGGGTTATTCGAGAATGTCCGCGAGTCCCGAACATAGAGATATCCTTTTAGGCTGGTTATGTTTGATGAGTATTTGTGGAGCCTGTGCAGGGCTGACATGAATTTTGTGAGCCATTGGGATAATTTATATTTGTGTGCGAGCATATCATTCATGAAAAAGGTTTTCCCTGCATGTTTTACTTCAATTTTGGTTGCGAGCCACTATAGATGGTTTTTCCTAAACTTGCACGGCCCCGGAGGCCCATATTTAGTATAATCTAATGATGACATGAGATTTTGGATGATTTCGCACTGATTTCCTACTGATACTAGGCTATGCTGGGAAGAGTACTAGCCCTGATTTCCTACTGATACTAGGCTCTTCTGGGCAGAGCACTAGACTTGATTTCTTACTGATAGTAGGCTCTACTAGGCAGGGCACTAGACCTGATTTCATACTGATTGAGACCTAGATACGCTCTGGGCACCTTTTGAGAGGGTTTTTGAGACTTTTATCATTTAGACCCGAGTATACTCTGGACACCCTTTGAGAGGGTCTTTTGAGATTACTACTACTATTTTAGACCCAGTTCAATTCTGGGCACATACTTCGAGGCTCTAGTCCTCTGAGATTTCACATTCGTTACTATATGTGGTCAGGGACCTCCATGGGCCCTACCGTTCTAGGACCTGGCCAAAGGGCATATGCTGGAGGAGGGGTATACGGTGTCGGATGGTGTATAGCGGGTACTTCCCACCATAGGTATTCCTACCGAAGTGCCGGGGGGAGGTGCATACAGGGTAACTATAACCGATTCTATCATTATCATTATCATGCATATTTCACTCGGATTCCACCCTTGTTTGCTGTGTTTTCATTGTACGCTCCGATTGTATGGGCAGCTGGAGGGTTAATTTTCACTTGATTGCATTCCTTGGTTGTATGGGCGGCCGTTCGGACTGTAGGTAGTTTAGATTACTTTTGTCGCCTTACAGAGCTGGTTATGGTGCTTGTTTCTTGGTGATTTAGTAGTTATTAGCCTGTTGAGGCTCTAGTTGTGAGATTTTGATTATTGAGAGGGCTAGGGAGTCCTATCCTATTGAGGCACATTTGTGTGGCCTTCTGAGAAGATTGTGAGTTTCTGGTTCAAGTCTTATTAGGATTTGAGTAGTATTTCTCAGTTATTGTGGGTTAGTTATTCCATCCTAAGGTCGTACTTGTGAGGTGAATTCCTGATTATGCTATCTTGAAGTTAGATTGGTTTTATGATTTCCATATGCTTGTTGATCCCATATTGAGTATGTTAGACTTTTTTCCTTCTTTCCCTTTTACTTGAGGTTACCGGTATACCGCCATGTTCCTGACTCCCTCTCTTTTTATATATTATTATTCCAAGGATCGCAGGTGCATCCCTCTTTCTTACACCTGTGTCCTGTGTATATTTATTTTCTGTGCTAGCATTGTTTATTTATTACTCTTGGTTGTCCGTTCTCTGTGCTAGTTTCTTGTGCTTCCTCTATTGTTTTCTGTGACCATTTCCTTGCCATCTTCTACTTACTATTTTTATATCTTTTATGCGCTCAGTCGACCGATGATGCCTACTGAGTACCCATTGTCTTGGTGCTCATACTACACTTTTGCATCTTTCTGGTACAGTTATTAGTTGAGATTTTGTCGTTGATCGCGTTGGAGGCTCGTGTAGATTTTGGGAGGTTCGAGACTAGGGTGAGCGCCTGACGGTCGAGGCTTGTCTATATCTTATCTGTTGTATTGTTGTTCCTTGTACTTTTAGAGATAGATTTATATTATATTTTGTTACTTCCAGCACTTGTATTCCATTAGAAGCTTTTGTACTGTTGATACCAAGTCTTGAGGTTGGTGTAGTATCATCTCTATATATATTTCAGGTTGTTGCTTCCACGTGTCTTATCTTTATATTCAGCTTCCACTTAATTCTGCTTATTGTGCATAATTGGTTAGGTAGTAGCCCATTACTAACTGTTCTGGGCTATGGAGATTGGTTTGCCTACTGGGGGTTGTAGGTGCCATCATGACCTGAGAAATTGGGTCGTGACAACTTGGTATCAGAGCTCTAAGTTCACCAGTGTCATGGTACAGAAGCAAGTGTCTACATAGAGTCTCATGGATCAGTATGATGACGTATGTATCCTATCTGTGAGAGGCTACAGGGCATTGTTAGGAAACGTTTCATCTTCTTGGCTCCTTATCGTGCGTTCCTGGATCGATTGACTTCTAAACTTTGGTTGTTTCATTCCTTCTTACATGCCTAATATGATGTCGACAACGGGTGATGTCAAGGCTTCTGTGCCTGTTGCTTCAGTGCTTTCGTCAGTGCCAGGACTATAGAGTGAGAGTTTATCGCATCAAATAGGATGTGTGGGACCAGCCCAACCTCCGATTAGATTCATAGTGACTCCAATTCTTTAGGACACCATGGCTAGGACTCTAGATCCTTCGGTGGTTGTTTAAGTACCCGGTTCTACAAGTAGTGTTTCAGCTAGGGTTGAGCTACCAGTTCTTCAGTAGGGTTGTCTATCGATATTGGAGTATGAGGAGATATTTCATGACATGGTTAGGCATACTGCTAGGGCTGTACCTTCAGAGTTTGATAGGGTTCAGAGTTTTGTCAAAGGTTTGATTTCACCACTCCGTTTAGCGACCAAACATTTGGTTACAGTTGGGACTACCTTTCTTCAGGTAGTGGATCATGCTTGGGCTATTGAGAGTTTATGCCGTGAGGCTCATTGGGGTAGTGCTAAGAAACATAGTCGCCAGGATAGTTTTTGAGGTTTTTAGACTCGAGGTAGGGGATTCTCCACCAGAGATAGGTTTCATTGCTTCTTATCTACCAAGCCAGTTTCAGTTGCTCCACGGGTTCCAGAGAATGGTTGTGTAGGGCATGTAGAGTAGAGTAGGTAGGGTACATATCATATTCTTCAGGATTTGTCTTCAGAGTGTGCAGGCCGTGGTGGCCAGTCAGGTCTAGTAGGATCATCCCATCAGACTCCACTTGGCAAGGTTTGTTATTGGTGCAGGGAGTGTGGGCACTTGGTTAGGGATTGTCCCGCGATTCTGCCTTTAAGTCAGTAGGGTTAGCAAGTGTTATCTCCCAGGTTGTTAGTGCCACCAGCCAGAGGGAGGGTACAGGGTATTAGTGGTGGTCCCCAAGAAGCAAAAGGTAGTGCAGAGGGTTACGGGAGTGGTCCCCAGATGGTTAGAGGTGGCTTTTAGCCAGATGGTTCAGGTATCCGTCCAAAGTTGACAGGCACCGTGCATCAGAGTAGAGCTTCTATGAGTTGCTATAGTTATGGGGTGATGGGACATTATGCTAGATATTGTCCCCATCAAGGTATGACAGAGCCTTTAGCTTCGACTACTCTGTCCAGAGTTAGACCTCATCAGTACGATTCCCCTCTTGGTGGGCTCGAGGTAGAGGTCCCTGATATCGTTGCTTCAGGTAAGGCTCCTGTTATCTTTGACTTATGATAGTCCTGCTCACGTTGCAATTCTATCCTTTTTATCATTTAATTTCTTATATGCCTACCTGCTACTTGTTTAGTTGTTTGATTTCCAAATTGTAGCTTTTATGCATTGTTTTTGTGGTAGTTTATTCCTTAGTAGTGGATGGGGGTGAGTTATCCTTGATAGGTGTTTACTCGGAGTCATAGCTCGTGGGTAGTTCTTGTTAGTCTCTTTTCTTGGTGTTTTGCCTCCAGTTTCATTGTGGCTCTAGGCTTGTTTTAGGTCTTCCTTTTGAGTGGTCCTATATGGTTGTTGCCTAGGCTGTTACCTAGACTTTTCTAGAGGTTTTGGTGTTGGCTTGATATGATACCGGTAGTTATGCCGGAGTTGAGATTTCGTCTTAAGTTGGGAGATGTTGGTTATGCTAGCGTGCTTTGATCGGTTTGGTTTTCTCAGGTGTTTAAAGTCAACCCTCTTTGTTGGTTGGTTTAGGAGGTTGGCAGGTATGTAGGTTGTTCCTATAGTCTCTTTCAGTTTCTTTTTTGGTTGGGTTGTCTTATCATTTTCCTCGGTTCCAGTTGGAATGAATTGCGATTATAGTTCTCTTGATGAGCTTTTTATTTTGGCATTGTGATTGAGTTTGGCTTTGGCATTTTCAACTAAGTGTTGATAGTAGCCTCGTGGCTGAGTGGTACTCGTAGCATTTTGGTTGAGTTGGGCATCCAGCCCATTATTCTTCTGCTTTATTGAGTTTGGTAATATAGATATGAGAACTAAGTTGAAAAAGGAGGGAGATGACTCCTTGTTCGTGCTTGTGTGTTGTAGTAGTTGATTGAGATGACAACGAAGGTTTGCTTGGGTTATGAGTTGGTAACTTGATTCGAAAGACTACAGATTGCAGTAGCTTCTCCTTTGATTACTTTGAGGTTTCAGTAACAACTATGGATTTGGAAACTTACATATTCAATGGCTTTGGTTTGTAAGGGTTCATTGGCAGCATATGGGTTCAACAAAGGCAGTGGTTGGTAAACCGGGGTTTGGTTTCAGAATCATGGCTTGGAAGGTTACATCGGATGGTTTGTGGAAGTTTCTATTTGGTTGCAGCATCCTAGTGCCGGGAGGCAGTGGGTGCGGGCAACATAGCTTCTTTTCTTCAGTTTTGGATGCAGCTATTGGCCTTGGACACCTAGTCCTCCGCTAACCTCTTTATTAGGCTGGATAATCCTAATTTTAGCGTTGCTCTTCATGGTACAGAATTTCTTCCATCTTGGTTAGACAGATGCAGTGGCGTAAGTTCCAGAATTAGCGGTGATGTATTGTTCGTGGTCAGGTTGTGCGGGTTATGACTAGCGAGCATATTCTTAGGTTCTAATGATACTCTAAGGTTTGTGGTTGCCTTCATTCGCCAGGAGTTTGGAAGCTTGTTTAGTTTATTCTTCAAGGGTTGTCTTTTGCGTAGGGTTCTAGTATTGGTTAAACTCGTCCAACATGGATTAAGAGTTTGGTATGTGGTATGCTTCCAGGTGGTTGATTTGTGTGATTTTTACAGTGTAGCAGTTGATTCAGTGCTAAAGGGAGGAGTTGAAAGTATATGCAAATTTCTATGGCTAAATGATGACCTTGGGCTTCAGACACCCTTTCCTTTGCTTGCGGGGTGTTTGGACTTGATATTCATAGCATGGTAGACTTCTTCCTGAGATGAGCGTTGTAAGGCAATTTAAATTCTGAATGGTGTTTGGGTACTCAGAGTAGCAGTGGTATTCTTAGAGTTTGGAGCTTAGCTACTAATTTTGGACTTTGTGGTAGGCATACCATACTCCTTGTAGAGGCTTGGTTTTGGTTTGGGTCTGTTCGGAAAGGTGCCCTGGTTCATTTGCTTCCAGTTGATTCAGAATCAACATGGTTTAGTGAGGTTGGCTTCATTCTATAGTTTGGAAGCTCTCCATCAATAAAAGGTGTCCATTCATGCTTTTCCTAGCTTTGGTTAGCGGACTTCAGTTAGGTTCAGTTTGGGTCGGCAGACCCTTGGTGTTTTGAAGCTTGAATTGGATTCTGACTTAGCTAGTAAGGAGTTTAGGCTTGGTTTCTTTTTTTGGTTCTTTCCTGTTGGGTGCCGTTTGGTCGAAGAGGCTACCCGGGTTATCCGAGAGAGTAGTGCGGGCTTCCTATACGTTGTGCTTTTAATATCTAGTCTTTTCTTCTTTCTTGACTTTCGGGGAGAAAAGTCTTTTTAGTAGTGGATGATGTAATTACCCTTCCGGTAATTTATGCATATTTGCCTTCCTTATACCGTTAGAGCTTGCCTGTAGCGGCCCAAAGTCATTTATGGCTTGCTGGGACCGGTAGTCCGGTGCCCGGGGCATTTGTTTGGTCTTTTTGGCTGTTCCTTATTTTAGAGCTTTAGACCTTTGAAATCATTGACTTCGGTCAACATTCTTGGTGAACGTGCTCAGAATTGAATTCGGACAGTTCCGTTAGCTTCAGAGCATGGACAAAGTCTAGAGGGACCTTTGGTTGGGATTCAGGAGCTTTTCAGCTTGGAATTCACTCTCATTCTATGTTTTCAAGCTAGTTGGCCTTGTTGGGTTGAATTTGGTCAACATTCAGAGAAAACAGCCTCGGATGGAAATTCTGTCAGCCCTGTTAGCTCTGGAATGTCGAGTTTGTATTAGTTAGTTGGTTGGTTCGGGTTCCGGATAAGCCGGGCTCATTTCGGGTGTTTGGTTGGCATTAGTTAGTGTTAACTTGGGTCAACATTCTTTTGAAATGACCTTGTATAGAAGTTCCATCAATTCCGTTGAGTTTGGAATGTCGTTTCCACTTTAATAGCACTATTGGTTTTTGAATATCGAGTTTTGATTGTGCCCGAAATGCCCCGTAGAGGTTTCGACAATTGCTGGGTTTTTCTGCTTTTGGTGGCCTTCAACACGATCGCGCTGGTCTGTGTTTTTCCCTTCAGCGCAATCGCGCTCTTGTAGCACGATAGTGCTGGTCTGTGATGCTTCCTTCAGGATGCCGTATGATGGGTACACGAAAGTGATGAAGTTTCTTTGACTACAGAACCATGCCTGTGTGTTGGAGCGAATTGGATGATCGGGCCGAGGGTTGCCCCCTCTTCCCCTCACTCTCCTTTCCCTAATATGAACCTTGAGTCATCAAAGCCTTTCTAACTCATCCATGGAGTTTTGCAAAATCCAAACATCTCAGAGATAGATAGAGAGGTAGGAATTTCTCGAACGAACCGCACTCTTTCATATACGTCAGGAGTCCATTGATGAGAAGGGGATGGAAAAGGCAAACAAAAAAGGGGAACTCAGTCAATAGACAAAGAAAAAAAGGGATATGTTACACAAAAACAATCCAATGTTTGTCCTTCTAAGGATTGATTTTCCTTGTCATAGTTCATATTCATATTCATCGATTCTCCTCTCCTTTGCCAACTTCAAGGGAGCGCGGAACCCGCCCTTTATCCATCTATCTTTAGATACGGAGGGCTTAGCGCTGACCAGCGACCAACAACTATATAATTCTTTGGCCTTCATTTTTCGAGCTTGTTCCTCATACTTTTCCAACTCTAAAACACAAATTCTCTCTACCAAATTGCTCGAAATTAGTTCTTAAACTTGCGGAATCATTTGCTCATCAAAAATCTGCGGTCCCTCGACAATTGGTAAGTCTTCTTCCCCAACTTGTTCTTCTCTTGTTTTCTAAAGAAACCACCATTTTTGTAATTCTTGAAGCTTAGAATTTCTTGTAGTAACTGCCCTCTTAAGCTTTGCATGATCATGGATTCTGAGTTCTCACCCCCTTAGCTTGTCTTCTCGTGGTGGTAAGTTTTTTTTGTTTAATTTTCGGAATTATTTCTTGAAATTCCTTCTTTAATTCTTGACTTGAGCGGGCTATTTTTAGCCCCCATATTCTTGTCTGTTTCTGCACAAATTTTGAGCATGTGCTCCTGGGATGGTAAGGAACACTTTGGTGTTTTTTATTTCCAGTTTTGGGTTGCGGGGCCCATGGTCTCATTTGTTACTCGGATTTTGATCTAGTTATGTTTATGGCATTATGGGTATCGTTAGTCTCATATTAACACCTACATAATTGTGTTGATAGTGATTTCACAATTTTGAGTTTCTCAGAGAAGTTCAAGCCTAGACGATGCCGTTCCCGCAGCTATTCATCAGACGACAGGTAGGTTATGGCTTTCCCTACTTAGACTCTGTGTATATATGTTATAACTGCATTAATTAGTATCTTTGTGTGGGTTGTTTTAGGTTGGTACCCCAAACCTTGCCCATCTTTTCTGTCCATTTATTTCATTTGTTGATTGTAGTATTTTTGTAGTATTGTATATTACCCTTATGGTCCTGTGTGGCCTTGTATTAACTCTGTAACATAGATGGTGGGTTATTTGGGAATGTCCACGAGTCTCGAACATAATGATATTATTTTAGGTTGGTTATGTATGCTGAGTAGCTGTGGATCCTGTGCAGGGTCGGTAGGAATATTTGTGAGCCATTGGGTTAATTTATATTTGTGTTCGGGCATATCATTCATGAAAAAGGTTTTCCCTGCATGTTTTACTTTAATTTTGGCTACGAGCCACTATAGACGTTTTTTCCTAAACTTGCATGACCCCGGGGGCTCCTTTTTTGTATAATCTAATGATTACATGAGATTTTAGATGATTTTGAACTGATTTCCTACTGATACTAGGCTCTACTGGGCAGAGCACTAGCCCTGATTTCCAACTGATACTAGGCTTTGCTGGGCAGAGCACTAGACTTGATTTCCTAATGATAGAAGGCTCTGCTGGGCAGGGCACTAGACCTAATTTCTTACTGATTTAGACCTGGATACGCTCTGGGCACCTTTTGAGAGGGTTATTGAGACTTTTATCATTGATTTAGACCCGGGCATACTTTGGGCACCCTTTGAGAGGGTCTTTTGAGATTACTACTACTATTTTAGACCCGGTTTAATTTTGGGCACATACTTTGAGGCTCTGGTTCTCTTAGATTTCGCATTCATTACTGTATATGGTCAGGGACCTCCATGGGCCCTATCATTCCAGGACCTAGAAAAAGGGCTGAGCATATCGGAGGAGGGGTATACGGTGTCGGATGGTGTTTAGTGGGTACGTCCCACCATGGGTCCTCCTACTGAAGTGCCGGGGGGAGGTGCATACAGTGTTACTATTACCAGTTCCATCATTATCATTATCATGCATATTTTACTTAGATTCCACCCTTGTTTGTTGTGTGTTTAGTGTATGATTTGGTTGTATGGGCGGCTGGAGGGTTTGTTTTCACTTGATTGTGTTCCTCGGTTGTATGGGTGGCCGTTGGGACTGTAGGTAGTTTAGATTATTTTTGTCGCTTTACAGAGCTGGTTATGGTCCTTGTTTCTTGGTGATTTAGCAGTTATTAGCCTGTTGAGGCTCCAATTGTGGGATTTTGATTATTGAGAGGGCTAGGGAGTCCTATCCTATTGAGGCACTTTTGTGTGGCCTTCTAAGAAGATTGCGAGTTTCTGGTTCCAATCTTATCAGGAATTGAGTAGTATTTCTCGGTTATTTTGGGTTAGTTATTCCATCCTAGGGTTGTACTTGTGAGGTGGATTCCTGTTTATGCTATCTTGAAGTTGGATTGGTGTTATGATTTCCTTATGCTTGTTTATCCCATCTTGAGTATGTTAGACTGCTTTCCTTCTTTCCCTTTTACTTAAGGTTACTGGTATACTGCCATGTTCCTGACTCTCTCTCCTTTTATTATTTTTGCAAGGATCCCAGGTGTGTCCCTCTCTCTTACACCTATGTTCTATGTACATTTGCTTTCTGTGTTAGCATTGTTTGTTTATTACTCTTGGTTGTCTGTTCTCTGTGCTAGTTCTATGTGCTTCCTCTATTGTTTTCTGTAACCATTTCCTTGCCATCTTCTACTTACTTTATATCTTTTATGCGCTCAGTCGGCCGATGATACCTACTGAGTACCCATTGTCTTGGTGCTCATACTACACTTCTGCATCTTTCTGGTGTAGATATTAGTTGAGCTTTTGCCGTTGATCACGTTGGAGGCTCGTGCAGCTTTTAGGAGGTTCAAGACTAGGGTGAGCGCCTGACGGTTGGGGCTTGTCTACATTTCATCTATTGTACTATTGCTCCTTGTACTTTCAGAGACAGATTTATATTGTATTTTGTTACTTCCAGCACTTGTATTCCATTAGAAGCTTTTATACTGTCGATACCAAGTCTTGGGGTTGGTGTAGTATCATCTGTATATATATTTTGGGTTGTTGCTTCCGCGTGTCTTATCTTTATATTCAACTTCTGCTTATTTCTGCTTGTTGTGCATAATTGGTTAGGAGTAGCCCATTACTAACCATTCTAGGCTATGGGGATTGGTTCACCTACTGAGAGGTTGTAGGTTCCATCATGACCTGAGAAATCGGGTCGTGATAATGAATATGCCAGTGTTCACAGCCTCTATCCTTGCAGAGGACCCTCATCAATTTATTGATGAGACTCATAGAATTTGTAAGGTGATGCGGGTATTGGAGACAGATTCCATTGAATTAGCTTCTTATCAATTAAAGGATATTGTTGTCGCTTGGTATGAGATGTGGGAAACTTTGAGGGGTTAGAATGCTCCTCCAGTTGTCTGGGAGGACTTTTCGAGGGACTTTATGGATCATTACTTGCCATTAGACCTTCGATAGGCAAAAGTGGATAAGTTTCTGCATTTATAGCAGCGTGATCTTAGTGTCAAATAATACAATTTATGATTTATGTAGTTGTCTAGATTTGCTCTAGAGTATGTTAGTACTCAGGCATCAAGCATTCATAAATTTGTGGGTGGCCTTGCGAGTCGCTTAAGGGACAACCTTTTTGTTGCTGCCCTGAATATGGATATGGATATAGCGAGGATCATGGCATATGCTCAGTAGTTAGATAAGGACCAGTGTAATCATGAAATAGATGAGGAGAGGGAACAGAGTAAGACAGCTAGGATGGCTGGCCAGTATAAGGGGAGCAGTGAAGCTTCCACCAATAGAGGGCCACGTAGGCAGACTCAGTTGGTGGCATGTTCCAGAGCTAGTGCTCCAGCTTGATTTTTGAGATATAGACATGATCAAGGTCAGACTTCTAGGCCACCAGGCCCACGGCCCATGGCCCAAGAGGGATACTGGTCAAGGATTACCACTTCGACCTACATGCAGACAGTATGGCCGAGCACATAGAGGGGAGTGTCAGTGAGAGTCAAATGCTTGTTATTGGTCTTGTATAGAAGTTATTATGGTACGAGTTTGTCCGCAGCTCAGAGATAAAGCTAGAGGTGATAGTCACAGCCTACAGGGTCTGCATCAGCACCATCATCATCAACACCTTCTACTTCTCTCGGTCCTCACGCACCAGCAGGTAGAGGATCTTGTAGAGGAAGAGGGACTGGTTCTAGTGCCGGCCAAATTTTGTGTATGGACTAGTCGATCGGCAAGATTCAGAGGCATCCCCAGACATGGTCACACGTACTCTATCCATCCTTTTATATAATGTATATGCCTTGATAGACCCAGGAGCTACCCTATCATATGTTACTCCATTTATTGCTAAAAAGTTCATAATAGAGCCAGAGTTGTTATGTGAACCATTTGAGGTATCGACTCCAGTAGGAGAGTCTATCATAGCTAGACGGGTCTATTATAATTTTGTAGTGACCATATGTGGCCATGATACATTGGCTAATCTAACTGAACTTGAAATGGTCGACTTTGAAGTCATCATGGGTATGAATTGGCTATCCTCTTGCTATGCTACAATTGATTGTCGAGCTAAGATTGCCCAATTTTCATTTCATGTGCGAGCCTGTCCTGGAGTGGAAGGGTGATACTATGATGCCTAAAGGGAGGTTTATTTCCTATATTAAGGCACGAAAGCTCATTGCAAAGGGTGTTTATATCACCTTGTCCAAGTAAGAAACCTTGAATCTGAGGAGCAGGTGCCAACTCTGCAGTCAGTATTAGTGGTGAATGAGTACCCAGATGTGTTTCCTGACAAAATATTTGGATTACCTCTCGTTAGAGAAATTGACTTCAGTATTGATGTAGATCCTGGTACTCAAACAATATTAATTCCACCTTATAGAATGGCGCCTGCAGAGTTAAATGAGGTAAAGGAGCAGTTGAAAGACTTGCTTGACAAGGGCTTCATCTGACCCAGTATATTGCCTTGGGGTGCAACAGTGTTGTTTGTACGTAAGAAAGATGGCACATTAAGAATGTGTATAGACTATAGGCAACTAAATAAAGCGACAATAACGAATAAGTATCCTCTTCCCTGAATAGATGATTATTTGACTAGCTACAAGAAGCTAAATGCTTTTCAAAGATTGATTTGAGGTTCGGTTATCACCATATGAGGATACATGAAGTAGACATTTCCAAGACAGCTTTCCAGATAAGATATGTGCACTTCGAGTTCCTTTTCATGTCATTTGGACTAACGAATTCCCCAGCAGGCTTCATGGATATGATAAATAGGGTTTTCAAACCCTTCCTTGATATATACGTGATTGTATTTATAGATAACATCTTGGTATATTCACATGATGAAGCAGAGCATGCAAATTATTTGAGATCAGTGCTATAGACACTGAGAGAACACCAGTTATATGCTAAGTTTTTTAAGTGCGAGTTCTGGTTAAGCTCAGTAGCCTTTCTAGGCCATGTGGTATCTAGAGAAGGCATCAGAGTGGACTTTTAGAAGATAGAGGTTGTGAAAAATTGGCCTCGACCAACCTCTCCCACAGAGGTACGTAGTTTCTTAGGATTAGCCGGTTAATACAGGAGATTTGTGGAAGGATTTTCCTCTATTTTTGCCCCATTGACTAAACTAACGTAGAAAGCAGCTAAGTTTTAGTGGTCAGATTCTTGTGAAAGATGCTTCCTGGAGCTGAAAGATAGATTGACTATAGCACCAGTAATGGCCTTACCAGAAGGCACAGAAGGATATATTTTATATTGTGATGCTTTAGGCCTTGGCCTCGGTTGTGTCCTGATGCAACATGGAAAAGTTATATCATATGCCTCTGGGCAGTTGAAGAAGCAAGAACAAAATAACCTCACTCATGATTTGAAGCTTGCAGTAATTGTGCTTGCACTTTAAATATGGTGTCACTATTTGTATGGGGTGCATGTTAATGTCTTTACAGACCATAAGAGTCTTTAATATTTGTTCAGGCAGAAAGAGTTGAATCTAAGGCAGAGGAGGTATCTAGAGCTATTGAAGGACTACAATGTCGATATTCTTTACCACCCAGGTAAGGCTAATATTATAGCAGGTACTCTAAGCTAATTATCTATGGGTAGCCTAGCACATTTTTCACTTGTTTAGCGTGAAATGAACAGAGATGTGCATAGATTACCAAGCTTAGGAGTTCAACTCATGGATTCTGAAGATGGCAATATTGTGGTATTGAATACGACATAGTCGTCATTAGTGGCATTGGTGAAAGAGAAACAATATGATGATCCCTTATTGCTTCAATAAAAAGAAGGGATTTGACAACACCAGGTTACAACATTTGATCTAGCAGGCGATGACACTTTGAGATGTCAACGTAGACTATGTGTACCTGATGTAGATGGCCTAAGACAACAGATTATGGCTGAGGTACATTGTTCTCATTATTTAATCCATCCGAGGTCTATGAATATGTATCATGACCTTAAAGGGGTCTACTGGTGGAATGATATGAGAAAATATATAGCAGAATATGTAGCACGGTGCTCCAATTACCAGCAAGTGAAAGAAGAGCATTAAAGTCTTAGCGGCCTAGCTCGGACCAAAAGTATTTTGGTATGGAAATGGGAGGCTATTAATATGGATTTTATCACAGGTTTTCCCTCTTCTTTTCGGAGACATGACTCCATTTGGGTAATAGTTGATCGGCTGAATAAATCAGCCCACTTCTTGCCTGTTAAGTCCACCAGCATAACTGAAGATTGTGCTAAGCTTTATATAAAGGAGATTATTCACCTACATGGGACCCCAGTGTCTATTATTTCAGATAGAGGTACCCAATTTATAGCTCATTTTTGGAGATCGTTCCAAGGAGGCATAGGCACACATGTAAATCTTAGCACTGTATTTCATCCACAGATAGACCGTCAAACCGAGCGCACCATTCAGATGCTCGAAGATATATTGAGATCATGTGTGTTGGACTTTGAAAGTAACTGGGATGATCATTTACCCCTAATAGAGTTAGATTGTAATAATAGCTATCACTTCAGCATTGGCATGGCTCCATTGGAAGCTCTGTATAGGATAAGATGCAGATTGCCTATCGATTGTTTTGAAGTAGGTGAGACACAAATATTAGGACTAGATCTAGTCCATCAAGCCATTGAGAAGGTCAAGTTGATCCAAGAGCAGTTGAAAACTACTCAGAGTCGATAAAAATCATATATCAATGTGCGGCGTAGGGATTTAGAGTTCAAAATTGATGATTTGGTATTCCTGAAGGTTTCACCTATGAAAGGCTTATATGATTCGGGAAGAAAGGTAAGATAAGTCCCAGGTATATTAGACCTTTTAGAGTTATAAGAAGGATAGGCCAGGTAGCCCATGAGGTAGAATTACCTCCAGATCTAGCTGCAGTGCATCCGGTCTTCCATGTGTCTATGTTGCACAAATATTTAGGAGAACTTTCCCATGTCATCCTTACAGAGGATATCAAGCTTACATGAAACTTATCATACGAGGAAGTCCCTGTGGCTATATTGGACCATCAAGTTCAAAGGTTAAGGACCAAAGACATAGCTTCGGTTAAAGTACTTTGGAGGAATCAGAACGTAGAAGAAGCCACCTGCGAAGCAGAAGATGATATGAAAACTAAATACCCATACTTATTCCAAGAACCATCAGAAGGTTCTTAAACTACTTATCTCTTTTGTATGATTGTTAATCTCCATTGTATTAGTTTAGTTGTCATTTGATTCTCATTTGATATGTTTAGGAACATGATTGTGCCGATGATTCTCAAGACTTATTTGGATTCAGCTTTCAGATGCAGAGTATAAGGTAAGTTATGAAAATGATTATAAATGTTATTTGAGTATAAGGACAAATGGAGCCTCGTGTAGTATCTGTTGAGCATTGTATCTGTTGTGATGCTGTCATGCCCCGAGGCTACCCCCAAGGCATAACACGGGACCCAGAACCACAAGTGCCCCAAGTTAACCCTTGGCTAAAGCATGACTTAAACAAAAATAGGTAAACTTAACGGAAGCATCAAACTTAAGAGATAAATAGACTGAGTCATCAACAGCTCAAACATAACATAATAGAATCTGAAACCCAAATATCGAATCTCTACTATGTCTGAAAGCCTCTAAACAGAATAATGAATTTCTAGGATAAGACCCCATCTAACTCCAAATACTAAACAAAAACCATAAATATAGATAACTGATACTAGTCCTCGATGTATAAGGATTCACCACTCAAAGCTGGGACATCGGCTAATCTCTAGACACGAATCTAAGAACGCGAACCTAAATCTGCATAATCAAGAGGATGCAACACAAGATATGCATCAGTACTATAGGATGCACTGAGTATGTGAGATAGGCAAAATCTGAAGTAAGCATGCTAGATATGCTATAAAACTGATTTCATGCTATAACCATAAAATTGTAAAGTAAATGACTCAATGCAATATCATAAGCTGAAAACATAATCATAAGTATTAAGTCTGAAATCTGAGCAAGAGTCAAATACATTTTAAAAACATGAAACTATTTTTGTGGGAGGTTCTCTTAACCGACATAGACCATGTGAGTTACATGAAATCTGATGTATCCTCCTCATCGAGAGGACCTAATATACCTTGCCAGGGTATAAAGGCATAGCTATGACATGATCACTAATTCTAATGTCCAACAAAGGGGACTTATGAACCTACATGGGCACGTAGTTCTGGGACTAAGGGTACTCTCACTCCGTCCAACTCGGTGCTAAATACTACTCCCGAAATATACATATAACTCATACAATACTGGTGCATATCTGATGCCAAAACTGATCATGACTAATGACATATCTGATGTCAAATCTGTTTAAAAAGCATAAGAACATAGCTGATGTCATGCAATTCAATTCATAAATCTTAAAAACTTAGCATAGCCATAATTCAAAATATACTTTTCTTTCTAAATTCATAGCTTGAAGAATTAGGCATGCAATTTCATAGATACATAAGATCATGTTATCTAAACATGCCAACTTTCACTTGAAAACATGCAATATAATGAAATCATACTAGAAATCATCTTTAATGCATGGGCTTTTGAAATTAATTAAGGAATCTCAAATAAATCATAGATAAGTAATGAGGAACCATGAATACATGCTTTAAAACTGAACCCATAAGATTTCCCCAAATTGGGTAAGTACTCTAATTTCAAAATTTCATAAATCAAAGTAAAACGTTAGGGTTTTGGGCATAAGAGTGAAGGGAATCCCCTATTGAATACCCACATACCTAATTGAAGCTTGCTTGATCTAAGATGAAAAGAAATGGAGGCTTGAACTTAGAGTGTCTTGCTTGGAGCTTGAGACTTGGAGAAGAGGAACTCTTTATTCTTTTGTAATAGAATGACTTAGAATGAGAAGAGCCTAGGCTATTAGGGGATAAAACCCTACTAAAATGGCTAAAACAACCTCACTTAAGAATTAAAGAATAGGGGAAAAGACTAAATTACCCTCGACTTGAAATAAAATCCTACAGACGTTTGTCGCCTCACGAGCTTCCCGACGGGCGTCGCACCTACGATGGCCCATCAGACCAAGGCATCAAACAAACTGTCTAAAACTCAGAGGGTTCTAGAACTTTCTGGAGGATTACAATGGCGGATCCCATGGGTCATCGTACCTGCAACCCTCGTGGTGATGCTCGTCAGAGCAAGGGACGTCTTAGGAACAAGTTTGCTGGAGGGTTCCGATGGCGGATCCTATAGGCCATTGCACGAGCGATGCCTATTGTGACCACCCATCGAGCAGGAGGATTTTAGCTCAATATCCACTGGCCATTTCCCACGGTGTTCCCCATGACCCGTCAAAGTTCCGACGCCTATGGCGGCTGCCCGTGGCGACCAACAGTTGCAGAATTTTTCTGAGTTCCAAGCTTGACAGTTGATTCAAATTACAGGGTGTTACAATATCTCCCTCTTGGGATCATTCATCCTCGAATGAAGGCTAAGCAAGAAAAACTGGAGAGAAAATAGCCCAACCAAACAACAAAACATGAAACTCAAGGATAAACATGAAAACTGAGATTTTCAACTTAAAACATGATTGAACTAACTTCGGAAAAACATGAATGCATGCTAGGACCATGAGAGAAATTAATGGACTAGAATCGGAGGGACATATTAAGGAGGAAACTAATACCTCAAGATGAAACTGGTTCGGAGGGGAAGAGATGAGGGAGGGTACTTGGCTTTCATGGCTGCTTCCGCTTCCCAAGTAGCTCCCTCAACCAACTGATTTGTCCTAAGGACCTTCACTGATGTGACTTCTTTGTTCCTCAATCTCTGAATTTGATGATCAAGAATCTCCACAGGAACATCCTCATAAGTAAGGCTATCCTTCACACTCACATCTTTCAAAGGAACACTCAAGTCGAATCGCCAACACACTTCTTCAACAAGGAAACATGGAAAATCGGATGAATCGCTTCTAAATCTGTTGGAAAATCTAACTCATAAGCAATACTACTAATTCTCCTCAGAATCTGATAAGGACCTACATAGTGGGGACTAAGTTTTCCTTTATTGCCAAATCACATCACACCCTTCATGGGTGACAACTTCAGAAACACCCAATCATCAACCTCAAACTCCAACTCTCTCCTTCTCACATATGCATATGATTTCTGTTGACTCTGAGCGGTCTTTAACCTCTCCCTAATAATCTAAACCTTCTCCATAGACTCATAAATCAAATCTAGACCAATCAAAGCTACCTCACATACCTCAGACCAACCAATAGGAGATCTACATCTCTGTCCATAAAGTGCCTTATAAAGAGCCATCCGGATGCTAGAATGGAAGTTGTTATTGTAGGAAAACTCGATAAGAGGTAAGTGATCATCCCAATTACCTTTGAAATCAATCACACAATCTCTCAATATATCCTCCAAAGTCTGAATAGTACGCTCTGCCTGGCCATCCGTATGTGGGTGAAAAGTTGTGCTAAGCTTAACCTGAGTACCAAGACCTTTCTGAAATGACTTCCAAAACTGGGATGTAAATTGAGTACCCCTATCTGAAATGATAGACGATGGAATGCTATGTAATCAGACCATCTCCTGAATGTAGAGTCTGGCATAATCATCTGTTGAATCTATAGTCTTAATAGACAAGAAGTGGGATGACTTAGTCATCATGTCAACAATCACCAAAATAGAATAATATTGCCTATGAGTACGAGGCAAACGAGTAATGAAGTTCATATTGATCGCTTCCCACTTCCAAGTAGGAAGATCAATATCCTGAGTCATACCACCCAATTGCCGATGCTCTACCTTCACTTGTTGACAGTTGGGACACTTAGCCACAAAACCTACTTTGTGCCTCTTCAAGCCATTTTACCAATAGACTTCCCGTAGGTTACAGTACATCTTGGTGGCACCGGGGTGAATAGAATACCCAGAGCTATGAGCCTCTGTCAAAATCTGTTGTCTCAACCCATCTATGTCAGGAGCACATAGTCGACCCTGATATCAAAGCACACTATCTCCCCCTTAGGAGAAAACCTCTATCCTTTGCTAATGGACTGCACCCTTCAGCTGGTGCAAAATAGGATCATTGTCTTGGTTTTCTTTCACTTCAGCTACCAAAAATGATTCGGAACCATTTTGAATAATAACACCACCTTTTATTGAATCTATAAGGTGAACTCCTAATCGAGCAAGCCGATGAACATCCTTGGCCAATTCTTTCTTTCTATCTTCAACCGAAGACGCACTACCCATGGACAATCTACTACGTGTATCCGCCATGACATTGTCCTTACCCGAATGGTAAAGAACACTCATATCATAATCCTTAAGAAGTTCAAGCCATCTCATTTGACGAAGATTCAATTCCTTTTGAGTTAACACATACCAAAGATTCTTATGATCAGTGAATACATCCACAAGAACACCATACAAGTAGTGTCTCCAAATCTTCAAAGCAAAAACCACGGCCGCTAACTCAAGATCATGAGTAGGGTAGTTCTTCTCATGAATCTTATGCTGTCTAGAAGCATAAGAAATCACCTTACCATGTTGCATCAAAACACAACCTAAACCAATGCTAGAAGCATCACAAAATACCACAAAGTCATCTAGGCCCTTTAGTAGATCCAAAACTGGAGATGTGATCAATCTAGTCTTCAATTCCCGAAAGTTCTTCTCACATAGATCAGACCACTGAAATTTCACCTTCTTCTGAGTCAGCCAAGTCAATGGGAAAGCGATGGAAGAAAATCCTTCCACAAATCTCATGTAGTAACCAGCAGAACCCAAAAAGCTCATAATATCAGACAGAGAAGTGGCTCTAGGCCAGTTCTTTACTGCCTCAATCTTTTGATAAACAACTCGAATACCATCTCTAGTCACAATATGACCCAGAAAAGCAACAGAATAGATCCAAAACTCACACTTGCTAAACTTAGTAAATAACTGCCGGTCCTTGAGTGTTTGCAACACCACTCTCAAATGGTCCGCATGCTCCTCCTTGCTTCGAGAATAGATAAGAATATCATCAATGAACATAATCACAAAAATTATCAAATACTGCTTGAACACACAGTTCATGAAATCCAAAAAGGCTGCAGGAGCATTCGTTAGTCCAAAAGACATAACCATAAATTTATAATGATCATACTGAGTTCTAAAGGCTGTCTTGGGAATGTCACACTCTTGAACACGAAGACGATGATAACTGGATCTAAGGTCAATCTTGGAGAAGTAACTAGCACCCTAAAGTTGATCAAACAAGTCATCAATCCTAGGAATGGGATACTTATTCTTGATTGTCACCTTTTTTAACTGACAATAGTCGATACACATTCTGAGGGAACCATCTTTATTTTGCACGAATAAGACTGGAACACCATATGGAGAGATGCCGGGTCGAATAAAACCCTTAACAAGAAGGTCTTTCAACTGGTCCTTCAATTTTTTAAGCTCCACGGGAGATATCCTATAAGGAGGAATAGAGATAGGATGTATATCTGGAAGAAGATCTATTCCAAAGTCGATCTCCCGCTCTGGAGGGACTCTGGGAAAATCTTTAGGAAACACTTCTGGAAACTCACTCACAATAGGAACTAACTGGAGAGATGGGGTTTCAAACTCCGTGTCTATAATCTGAACTATATGATAGACATAACCCTTAAAAATCATCTTTCTATCCTTAAGATAAGATATGAAATTACCCATTGAGGATGGGGGACTACATTGCCACTCTAAGACAGGTTCATTCGGGAACTTGAAATTGATGACTTGAGTACGACAATCAACTGAGGCGTAACATGCATACAACCAATCCATACCAAGAATAACATTAAAATCAGTCATCTCTAACTCTACTAGATCTACTGAAGTGACTCTATGAAGGACTGATATAGGGCAATTTCAGTAGATTCTTTTGGCTAGGGCTGACTCACCAACAAGAGTAGAAACACAAAAAGATTCTAAGAGCTGATCAGGACTAATCTCAAACTTGCAAGAAACATAAGGGGTCACAAAAGATAAGGAGTTACCCAAATCCAATAAAGCATACACATCAAGAGAAAAGACTTTTAACATTACCAGTAACAACAGCCGGTGAACTCTCCTAGTCCTGGCATGAGGATATGGCATAAAGGCGGTTCTGATGCTGACCACCAGAACAAAAAGCAGTGCCTTGTTGGGTCGGTCAAACTTCTGGGGCTGCTGATATAAACTGAGTCCTGCTACCTCCCTGCCCTTCTTAGCTGAAGGGAAATCCTTAATCCGGTGTCCGACCTGACCATACCCAAAGCATCCCTCTCAACCAACTAGACACTCACCGGGCAGACTTCTACCATACTTGTTGCAAAAAGGGTATGGAGTTCCCTTTGTAACACTACCCTGTGAATAGAAACCAGATCCACTACCAGTGTGATCATGATGAGGCCTGGGGCCTTGGTAGGAACACTAGCTGAAGAATGAATGGGCCCTAATCCGCCTCTGAACTTCTGATGGCCAAAACCTGAACTTTACGATCTAACCCTCTTGTTCTCCTTGCCATCTCCCTCAACTTGTCTCCCTTAATCTGATGGGCATGAGTCATAAGTGGAGAAATATCCATGTCACCCAAAAGCATCGTGGACCTACACTCTTTCTTTACCAAATCTGACACTCCATAAATATACTTACTCATCTCATTCCACGGGTCAGTCACCATGGAAGGAGCATACCTAGAAAGCTGGGTGAACTTTAATCCGTACTCCTGAATCGACATAGAACCTTGCCTTAAATTCACGAACTCTTCGACCTTAGCTTGACTCAACTCCTCGGGAAGAACCGGTCAAGAAAATCACTCTCAAAGTATTCCCAAGTCATAGGGACCACATCCCTAACCCTAACATATTTCCATTGAGTGAACCAAATATGAGCCAGGTCCTTGAGTTGATTGGAAACTGGTTCAATACCATAAACACCACCCACTTGCATCACACTAAAGATCTTTTTTACCTCATCCAAGAAATTTTCCGGATCCTCACCAACTTTTGAACCCTAGAACTCAGGTGGGTTCACGCAAATGAAATCTCAAACTCGGGTCGTAACTCCACCTTAGGGGTGGATGGGGATAGGAGACTGCGCCTGGACGGCCATAGTCTGAGCAAGCATATGAATGAGATTCCTGAACTCTGCATTTGTGACCTCAGGTTCTGGATCAGAGGGTCAACATTTTGGGCAGCTCAGCGAGGCATGGCACGTGAGGAGGCATAGTCTAAAATGCATAAAGAACGGATTAGAGGAGTAATAGATTTAAACTCCATCGCACGATATTGATCAAGAAAGAAGTGAAGTTTTTTCCTAAGACACCTTATAGCTTCACTCTCAAAAGTGTGGCGTGCTTCACACACATGAAAAAGACTCTACTCGATGCAGCTTTCAGACACCTTAAGACTCTTGAACCTGAGGCTCTGATACAAAGCTTGTCATGCCCCGAGGCTACCCCATATGTGTAACACGGGACCCGAAACCACAAGTGCCCTAAGTTAACCCTTGGATAAAGCATGACTTAAAGAAAGATAGGTAACTTAATGGAAGCATCAATCTAAAGAAATAAATAGACTGATTCATCAACGGCTCAAATATAACATAACAGAATCTGAACCCAAAATACTGAATCTCTACTATGTCTGAAAACCTCTAAACTGAATAATGAGTTGCTGGGACAACAGCCCAGGTAAATCCAAATATTAAATAGAAACCATAAAGATAGACAACTGATACTAGTTCTCGGAGTATGAAGACTCACCACTCAAAGATAGGACACTGGCTAATCTCTATCCACAAATCTGAGGACCCGAACCTAAATTTGTATGATCAAGAGGATGCAACGCAAGATATGCGTTAGTACTATAGGATGTACTGAGTATGTGAGATATGCAAAATCTGAAGTAAACATGCTAGATATGCTATAAAACTGATTTCATGCTATAACCATAAAATTGTAATGTAAATAACTCAATGAAATATCATAAGCTGAAAACATAATCATAAGTAGTAAGTCTTAAATCTAAGCAAGAGTCAAATACATTTTATAAACATGAAACTATTTCTGTGGGAGGTTCTCTTAACTGACATAGACCATGTGATCTACATGGAATCTGATGTATTCGCCCCATCGAGAGGACCCAATATACCTTGTCAGGGTATAAAGGCATAGCTATGGCGTGATCACTAATTCTAATGTCCAACAAAGGGGACTTATGAACCTACATGGGCACGTAGTTCTGGGACTAAGGGTACTCTCACTCCGTCCAACTCGATGCTAAATACTACTCCCGAAATATACATATAACTCATACAATACTGGTGCATATCTGATGCCAAAACTGATCATGACTAATGACATATCTGATGTCAAATCTGTTTAAAAAGCATAAGAACATATCTGATGTCATGCAATTCAATTCATAAATCTTAAAAACTTAGTATAGCCATAATTCAAAATATACTTTTCTTTCTAAATTCATAGCTTGAAGAATTAGGCATGCAATTTCATAGATACATAAGATCATGTTATCTAAACATGCCAACTTTCACTTGAAAACATGCAATATAATGAAATCATACTAGAAATCATCTTTAATGCATGGGCTTTTGAAATTAATTAAGGAATCTCAAATAAATCATAGATAAGTAATGAGGAACCATGAATAGATGCTTTAAAACTGAACCCATAAGATTTCCTCAAATTGGGTAATGTCACGACCTGACTTCTCGGTCATGATGGCACCTACAACCCCTCAGTAGGCGAACCAATCCACGTAGCCCAGAACGGTTAGTAATGGGCCACCTTCTAACAGTCTAAGCGGAAGAACAATAAATAAGCGGAAGCAAGGGAACAAGATGAATAAACTGGATAATAGGAGTAATATAAACACAAAGAGGAAGCTAAACCAACCCAAAACCTGGTATCATAGCGTATAAGAGACCGATCTACATAAGGAGTACAAAGGATCCAAAAGTAATATATATACATCATGTCTCCGAAACTATAACAGTACAAAATATACAAAAGATAAACTAGAGTCAAGCTCCAATCGCCAAGAGCTCACCCTCAGTCTGGATGGTCCAGAACAGCTCCTCGCATGAATCTCCAATGAGCTAACGGTGATGGCCCATACTAGGATCTGCACCAGAAGATGAAGAGTGTAGTATGAGCACCAAATACGAAGCATCAGGTACCCAGTAGGTATCATAGGTCGACTGGGCACATATAGGATAAAAGTGCAGTAGCAGACATAATAGAAGCAAGATTTCATGAAAATCAACAAAAAGTACACAGAAACTAGCCCAGAGGGAAGACAACAAGAACAACATACAAGGCTAGAAAATAGAATATATGCACACAAAAGGCACAGGTTAAAGTAAGAAACAAAGCACCTGGGATCCTTGCAATAACAGTATATACATAACGAGTTCTAGAAATGGATGGTATATCAGTAACCTCAAATATAAGAAAAGGGAGAGAGGGATAAAGGTAGATATGCTCGGAAATAGAAGTCAAGAATCGAACTAGTCATATCAATCTCAAATCTAGAAAATAACACCTAGCAGTATCCCATTTCCAATACTCATAACCGTAATAAAATAACAAGAGTCTACCTACAATCCCCCGGCTTCCCATACAACCGGGAAACGCAAACAACTGAAAATAAACCCTCTGACATCACATACTACCGGAGCATACAATCAACACACAACAAATAAGGGTGGTATCTCAAACAATGAATGATATGATGCCATGCTAAAACAAGAGTGATACTAGTACCGTATGTCACCTGCTTCCGGCAACCTATAAGGCCCAGAAGACAGGATCCATGGAAGGTCGCACCCATATACCCCTACTGAACCATACACCCTCTCTCTGGCACCAGCAACTCGTAGTTTGTGGTCCGGAATGGCATGGTCCATGGAGGCCTCTGACCAACATACTAGGTGCCCCGCAATCTCAAAAAACAAACCCCAAGTAAAGCTGCCCGGAGGGTATCCAAGTCTAAAATAGTAAGCCCAATAGCTCTAGCACTCGGCCCCGCTTAGTCCAGCAACACCCCGGATGCTGTAGTAAGTAAGTCTACCCTTCGACCCCATCGAGTCCAGTATGAGTGGAACTAGTGATAAAATATCCTTTAAAACATTCTTACCCCAAGAAGATCCATAAAAATGGTACCAAATCTCTTTTAAATCATTTTCACCAAAATGAGCCCCACAGGCCATGCAAGGTTTTAGAAAATCAGTCCCAGTAGGCCCGAAGCCAAAACCATAGTAAAACATGGGTAAAACCTCTTTATATGCATAGAGATGATATGGTCTAACACAGATAGCTGCCCCGAAGCTCATAATCAACCTACGGCCCTGCACAGGCTCCGAAGCTACTCAACAAGCATAACCAGCATAGAAGGATATTTCTATGTCTGAGACTCGCGGACATTCCCAATAATCCCACCATCTATGTTCCAGAGTAAACAAGGCCTCACAGGACCACAAGGGTGATAATATCAAATACCAAAAGTACTACACACAAAAGAGGAAAGAAATGGGCGAATCATGGAAAAGCGGTAAAGGTCTGTGGTACCAACCTGATAACCCAACCCAAGGATACCATCTAGTACAATATTATCTGATATATGCTAAGTCTAGGAGTTTAGACCGTAACCTACCTGTCGTCTGACGATAAGCTGCGGGAACGACAATATCAGGGGCCGAGCTGCTCCGAAAAGCTCTGAACAAGGATCAAACTATCAAAATCATAACAAACATGTCAAGACGAATCTAACGACACCCATATTGCTAAAATAATAGCCGGGTTGGAATTTGGGTCACTGGCAGGCCCGTGGATCCCGCAACCCGAAACTAAAAATAAAAAAGCACAATATGATTGCCGGCACCAGGGGAGTACATGCCTAGAAAATAAACGAAATTGGCAGCAATTTCGAGCTAAAACATCCCCTAGCAGCCAAGAACCCAATTATGGAAATTTAAGGAAGGAAACAGGAAATAGACAAGAATCACTTACCATGTAAGAAAATTTAGCCAAGAATGTGGACAGAACGAGCCCACGAACATGCAATCACGAAGGGGGCAGAATATACAAGAAAAACCAAGCTTCAAGAATTTACCACAATGGAGTTTTGGATAATTGGGGAAGACAACTAAGGAGGAGAGGGGAAAAACTTACCAAAACACCAACGGAATATGTATTTATCGAGGGCACAGGAATTATCCAAGGATGCACTGGTTTGAGTAGTTTAGAGAGCGTTTGGGCGAGTTAGAGTTGGCAAAATTGGAAGAGAATGGTTGGAAATACGAAATTAGAAGAATAAATAGTTGCTGAAAAAGGACCAGCCAAGGCTCCAAGGCTGCCATGCAGGTGCTGGCGTGCGCACGCAGGCGCGCTGGCGGGCGAATGGGAGCAAGAGCGCTGGAGGAAAGGCCTGGCCTGACATGTAGGTGCGATGCCCAGTCACAGGCGCACTGGCGCAGGTGCGCGCAGGTCGGCGCCCCAGCGGCCTGACAACAACAGCAACAATAATTGCCAACCTTGGCAGTTTTTTCATCGAACGGACCTCCGAGAAAGAGTCCGGGGTTCCACGAACGCAAATGAACAGAGCTATTCGATAATAAATGGCATTCTGGACTCAACGGAGTCAACAAAAACCTCAACAGAGGTTGATAGAACAAAAATTATTCCCCACGCCCAAGAACAACTTTAGGCCTAACTTTCTAAAATGGAACGCTGAGGCCTAAAATGAGCCCGAAAGCCTCGGCACCCAAACCAAAAGTCCCCCTAGCCCAAAGTCGACATTCTAGAGCTAACAACGCTGTCACAATTTCTATCCAAGACTGTCTTCTCCGAATGTTGACCAAAGTCAAACTTCTAAGCTCAACTTGGCTAAAACACACAAACCAAGACAAAAAGAAACCAAAAGCTTCTAGAACCCGACCAATCACCTTCCTAACCCAAACTCACCATTTCGGAGATGATGGAATCATCGAATTTTGAATCCGACACTCCTATCATCAAAAGTCACCCAAAGTTACACTTTTAAGTCCAAGTGGCCTGAAAACAAAGAAAGCAACACCAAACCCACATTGAAAGTTTTTAGGCCTCGACTAAAGGTCCAACTAGACCAAACTCGACTTTCCGGAGCCAACGAAACTGTCAGAATTCAATTTCGAGCAATTTAGCTAAGAATGTTGACTAAAGTCAATGATATTCTAAGTTTAAAGCTCTAAAATAGGAAAAAGGGCAAAACAACTAAACGAACGACCAGGGCACCAAACTATCGGTCCCACCAAGCCATAAATAACTTGGGGCCGCTACAAAAAATCTCTAACAGTACAATAAATACGTAAATGCAAAGATGACCAGAAGGGTCATCACAATATCCACTACTAAAAAAACTTTCGTCCTTAAAAGTCAAGAAGAAACGAGTACCTGAAGGCTCAAACAACTATGGATACTGAGCACGCAACTCACTCTCGGTCTTTTAAGTAGCCTCCTCGACCAAACGATGCCTTCACTGAACTTTTATGACCAGAATCTCCCTAGATATTAACCTCTTGATATCCCTGGCCTGAATGGCTATCGGCTCCTTAAAAAATGATAAACTCTCATCGAACTGAACCAAATCCCAATGCAACACGTGAGACTCATCTTGCACATACTGGTGCAACATCTAGACATGAAAAACTAGGTGAACAACTGCAAACATCGAAGGCAAAGCTAACATGTAGGCAACATTACCAACCCTCTGTAGAATCACAAACGGCCCAATAAACCTGGGGCAAAGCTTGCCCCACCGACCAAACCTCATCACGCCCTTCACGGGCGATACACGAAGGAAAACCAAATCACCAACACTGAACTCTAAGGCACGAAGTGTACAATCAACGTAGCTCTTCTGCCTACTCTGGGCCACTCTAAGCCTATCCTGAATCAAACGAACTCGGTCCAAGGAATCTCTGAGCAAATATGTACTCTATGGTATGGACTCTAACCCATCAAATTAACCAATTGGCGATTTGCAATGCCTACCATACAAAGCCTCGAAAGGTTCCACGCCAATGCTCGAATGAAAACTATTATTATACGCAAACTCAGCTAATGGCACAAATTGATCCCATGAATCTCCAAAGTCAAGAACACAATCCCGAAGCATGTCCTCCAGGACCTGAATAGTCCTCTCGGATTGACCATCTATCTGAGGGTGGAAAGCAGTACTAAGCTGAACCTCTGAACCCAAATCCCTCTCTATAGCTCTCCAGAATTGAGATGTGAACTGAGTGTAGCTTTCTGAAATGATAAAACTTGGGACCCCGTGCAACCGAACAATCTCACGAATATAGATCTGAGCTAGCCTCTCTTCCCCATAAGACGTCTGAACTGGCAAGAAATGTGCTGACTTAGTTAGCCTATCCACGATCACCCAAATAGAATCAAACCCATGAGAAGTACGAGGTAAACCAACAATGAAGTCGATAGTAATACCTTCCCATTTTCACTCAGGAATGGGAAGTCGTTGCATCAAACCATCCAATCTCATGTGCTCAAACTTAACCTGCTGACAGTTCAAGCATCGAGATACAAACTCTACCACGTCCCGCTTCATACCACTCTACTAGTAAAGCTACCTCAAATCTCTATACATCTTCGCGACCCCCATATGAATGACTTATCTGGACAATGGGACTCGCAAAGTATCAACTAAATCAAGTCACCAACCCTTGGAACACAAAGTCGACCATCAAATCTCAGAATACTATCAGAACCTAAAGTAGCCCGGCTGGCCTCACCTCGAACTACCTGATCACGAAGGTCACACAAACCTTGATCCTCAAACTGTCGGCTCTGAATCTGATCAACTAGAGTGGAACAAACCTAAACACTGGCAAGAACTCTGTTGGGATCTGATAAGTCAAGCCTAAGAAAATGGTTAGACAAGGTCTGGATGTCCAAGGCCAACGGTCGCTCAAAAATTGAAAAGGAAGCTAGGCTGCCCATACTCACCGCCTTCCGACTCAAGGCATCCGCTACCACATTTTCCTTGCCCGGATGGTATAGAATAGTGAAATCGTAGTCCTTCAGTAGCTCAATACATCTCATCTACCTTGAGTTCAGCTCCCGCTGACTCGTAATGTATTGAAGACTATGGTGATCGGTGAATATCTCACAATAAACGAAATATAAATAGTGCCTCCAGATCTTGAGCGCGAAAACTACCACCGCCAACTCCAAGTCATGAGTGGGGTAGTTGCGCTCGTTAACCTTCAGCTGCCTCGATACATATGCTATCACTAGACCCTGTTGCTTCAACACACAACCAAGACCAACCCCTGAAGCATCACAATACAAGGAGAAACTCTGACCCTCAACCGGTAAAGTCAAAACTAGAGCTGAAGTCAATAAGACCTTAAGCCTCTGGAAGGTATCCTCACACTGATACGACCACTAAAATGGAACATCCTTCCTAGTCAGCATAGTCAAGGGTGATGTTATGGAAGAAAATCCCTCAACAAACCATCTGTAGTACCCTGCTAACCCAACAAAGCTACGGACCTCAGTAGGAGTGGTAGGTCTAGGCTAATCATAAACTGCACAAATCTTACCCGAATCAACTCTTATCCCATCCTTAGACACCAAGTGTCCTAGGAATACATCTGACTCAAGACAAAACTCACACTTTGAGAACTTGGCATAAAGTCGATGATCTCTCAAAGTCTGAAGTATAGTCCTCAAATGCTTCTCGTGCTCGTCCCTACTCCTCGAGTATATCAGAATGTCATCAATGAAGACTATCACAAACATATCCAAGTATGGGCTAAGCACCCTATGCATCAAATCCATAAAGGTTGCGAGGGCATTGGTCAACCCAAAAGACATCACCATGAACTCATAATGGCCATAACATATCCTGAATGTTGTCTTAGGGATGTCCTCCACCCTAATCCTCCACTGATAGTAGCCGGACCTCAAATCAATCTTCGAAAACAAGGCTGAACCCTGAAGCTGATAAAATAAGTCATCAATCCTGGGCATCGGATACCTATTCTTCACTGTCACCTTATTCAACTGCCGATAGTCGATACACATCCGTATCGACCCATCCTTCTTCTTTATGAAGAGAACAGTAGCACCCCAAGGAGACACACTCGGTCTAATGAACCTCTTAGCTAACAAGTCTTGGAGCTTCTCTGTAAGCTCTCTCAGCTCAGCAGGAGACATACGGTAGGGAGGAATAGAAATGGGCCTGGTACCTGGCTCAAACTCAATGGAAAAATCAACATATCTCTCAGGTGGAAGGCCTGGTAGGTCGGTAGGAAACACATCTAGGAAGTCTCTAACCACAGGGATGGACTCAGGAGATGTAGTGTCAGCACTAACATCTCGAACATATGCTAGATAAGCTAAACACCCATGGGAAATCAACTTCCTAGCTCGTAAACAAGAGATGATCCCAGACGGTGCATGGCTTATAGAACCCTGCCACACAACTGGGGATACACCAGGCATGGCTATGGTAACGGTCTTGGCATAATAATCCAAAACCGCACAGTGAGGGGATAACCAGACCATGCCCAGTATCACATCAAAGTTTAACATATCAAGTATCATCAAATCATCCCAAGTCTCCAAATCGCCAACAGATATCACACAGGATCTCACAATCCAATCCACTACTAAAGAATCTCCTTCTGGGGTTGAAACATAAAGAACAACAGATAATGGCTTACTAGCCAACCCCAAACAAGGTAGAAAGTAGGAAGCTGTATATGAAAAGGTGGATCCAGGATCAAATAAAGCATAAGCAGGTTGACGACATACAGAAATCATACCTGTGATCACAACATCTGAGGCCTCTGCCTCCGATCTCCCAAGGATCGCAACGAACTAACGACGACCTCCACCTGCCCGACCGCCATCCCTACCACCTACTCTGCCACGTAGAGTACCACCTCTACTCTGACCACCGCCTTCTCAAGACGGTGGCTACATAGAGCGAATAGGCTGAACTGTACCGCGCTGGGGCAATCTCTAGCAAAATGGCCACTAACCCCGCACTCATAATAGGTTGTACCCTGCTGGGGGCAATCTCTAGAAAAATAACTGCTAACCCCACACTCATAGCACGGCCTTGATGGCCTACCCTGTCAAGATAAACCTGTTGAACCTGTGTGGCTACCTCAGCCTGATGCCCCATAAGTAGTACCCCTCGCAGACAGACCGCTGTGACCACACTGACTTCCCTAACCATGCTTAAATTGAGAACCATAAGCCTGAATCAAAGCGTAAATCGGTCGACTGGACTTACCCTGGTGCTACTTTGGCTGATAACCTCGGCCCCACTGGCCTGAACCTCTACCACTATGCTTGGAACCACTGTAGCCATCCTGATGTCGAGGCCTCTTATCTCTGGCCCTGGTGTCATGACGATGCAAATCCTCAACTGTACGGGCATAGTCCGCAATGGCCTGGAATGATCGACTGCTAGAAACCAGTATCTCTCCAGGCTCTCTGAACTCTCTCTGTAGCCCCCAAACAAATCTATCGACTCTGTCGACCTCAGTAGGCATAATCACGGCTCCAAATGGAGCAAGCTGATGGAATCGGGTCTCATACTCTGAGACAGTTATAATATCTTGAGAAAGTCCAGTGAACTCCTCCCTCCGACGCTCTTTGTCACTCTGTGGCAAGAACTTGGCCATAAAGGCCTCATAAAACTTGAACCAAGTCAAAGGAGGTGATATAGAAGGCCTACAAGCAACATGTTCCCTCCACCATAACTTCGCTGGACCCTCCAGTTGATATGAAGTATAGTCAACCCCGTGAGTCTATAATAGCCCCAAATGATGCAACATCTCCTCACAGGTGGTAATGAAATCATGTGGGTCCTGACCCGATGTACCAGCGAATCTCGGTGGTGCCAATCTCATTAACCTACCTAAGGCCTTCTGATCCGTCTCTGTCATAGTAGGGCAAGGAGAAAGAGGCCTGGCAACCGATGGGACTTGAAAAACCTCCGCACGAGGAGCCATAGTAGTAAACCGTAACCTACCTGTCGTCCGACGATAAGCTGTGGGAACGACGATATCCGGGGCTGAGCTGCTCCGAAAAGCTCCAAACAAGGATAAAATTATCAAAATCATAACAAACACATCAAGACGAGTCGAATGACACCCATATTGCTATAATAATAGCCGGGCTAAAATTTAGGTCACCGGTGGGCCCGTGGGTCCCGTAACCCGAAAATGAAAATGAAAAAGCACAATATGATCACCGGCACCAGGGGAGTAGATGCCCATAAAATCAATGGAATTGGGCAGCAATTTCGAGCTAAAACAGCCCCCTAGTAGCCAAGAACCCAATTATGGAAATTTAAGGAAGGAAAACCAGAAATAGGCAAGAATCACTTACCAAGTAAGAAATTTAGCCAAGAATGTGGATTGAACAAGCCCACGAACATGCAGTCACGAAGGGGGCAGAATCTACAAGCAAAACCAAGCTTCAAAAATTTACAACAATGGAGTTTTTGATAATTGGGGAGGACAACTAAGGAGGAGAGGAGAAAAACTTACCAAAACACCAACGGAATATGTATTTATTAAGGGCACGGGAATTCTCCAAGGATGCACTGGTTTGAGTAGTTTAGAGAGGGTTAAGGTGAGTTGGAGTTGGGAAAAACTGGAAGAGAATCGTTGGAAATACGAAATTAGAAGAATAAATAGTTGCTGAAAAAGAACCAGCCCAGGCGGCCCTGCAGGCACAGGCGTGTGCACGCAGGCACGCTGGAGGCCAGGCCTGGCCTGATGCGCAAGCACGGTTCCTAGGCATAGGCCGGCACCCCAGCGGCCATGACAGCAACAGCAACAACAATTGCCAACCTTGGTAGATTTTTCATCGAACGGACTTCTAGGAAAGAGTCTGGGGTCCCACGAATGCAAATGAAATGAGCTATTCGATAATAAACGACATTCGGATTCAACAGAGTCAATGAAAACCTCAACGGAGGTCGATAGCATGAAAAATAGGCCCCACGCCCAAGAACAACTTTAGGCCTAACTTTCCAAAATAGAACATCGAGGCCTAAAATGAGACCGGAAGCCTCGGGACCCAAACCAAAGGTCCCCCTACCCCAAAGTCGACATTTCAAAGCTAACATCGCTGTCAGAATTTCCATCTGAGGCTATATTCTCTAAATGTTGACCAAATTCAAACTTCCAAGTTCAACTTGGCTAAAACACACAAGCCAAGATGAAATGAAACCGAAAGCTTCCAGAACCCGACCAATTCCCTTCCTAACCCAAGCTTACCATTTCGGAGCTGATGGAATCGTCGAATTTCAAATTCTACACTCCGATCATGGAAATTCACCCAAAGTTACACGTTCAACTCCAAGTGGCCTAAAAATAGAGAAAGCAACACCAAACCCACACCGGAAGTTCTCAGGCCTCGACTAAAGGTCCAATTAGACCAAACTCGATGCTCCGTAGCTAAAGGAACTATCAAAGTTCAATTCCAAGCATGTTAGTTAAGAATGTTGACTAAAGTCAACGATATTCTAAGTTTAAAGCTCTAAAATAGAAAAAGGGCAAAACAACTAAACGAATGACCCGGGCACCAAACAATCGGTCCCAGCAAGCCATAAATGACTTGGGGTCACTACAGAAAAGTTCTAACAGTACAATAAATGCATAAATGCGAAGATCATCAGAAGGGTCATCACAGGTAAGTACCCTAATTTCACAATTTCGTAAATCAAAGTAAGACATTAGGATTTTGGTCATAAGGGTGAAGAGAATTCCTTATTGAATACCCACATACCTAATTAAAGCTTGCTTGATCTAAGATGAAAAGAAATGGAGGCTTGAACTTGGAGTTTCTTGCTTGGAGCTTGAGACTTGGAGAAGAAGGACTATATCTTCTTTTGGAATATAATGACTTAGAATGAGAAGAGCTTAGTCTATTAGGGGATAAAAACCTACTAAAAATGGCCAAAACAACCTCACTTGAGAGTTAAAGAATAGGGGAAAAGACTAAATTACCCTTGACTTAAAATAAAAAGCTGCAGAAGTTTGTCACCTCATGGGCTGCCCGACGGGTGTCGCACCCACGATGGCCCATCGAACCAAGGCATCGGGCAAACTGTCTAAAACTTCGAGGGTTCTGGAACTTTCTGGAGGATTCTAATGGTGGATCCCATGGGCCGTCACACCTGCGATGCCCGTGGTGACGCCCATCGGAGCAAGGGACATTCAGGGAACAAGTTTGCTGGAGGATTCTGACGGTGGATCCCATGGGCCATCGCACCAGCGACGCCCGTCATGATCGACCATCGAGATGGAGGAGTTTAGCTTGATAGCCACTGGATATTTCCCATGGAGCACCCAACGGCCTGTCAGAGTTCTGACGCCCATGGAGGCTTCCCGTGGCGACCAACAGTTGCAGAATGTTTCTGAGTTCCAAGTTTGACAGCTGATTCGAATTTTGAGGTGTTACAAATGCTATGTGAATCATAGTTGTATGTATTCAGGCTTTCAGACATGTTCCCAATAGCCCTATTTATAATGGAAACTCAGCCGAAATTTCTGAAAATTTTGAGAGTTAGCCAAATTTTAAGACCTTATGATGCAAAAAAGTGAAATGGGAGTTTATTTTGTAATTTTCTGAATGATGTAGATGGTTATGGAACTTAAATCAAGTTACAAGCATCATTCGAGGATGAATGATCCTAAGTGGGGGAGATTATAATACCTCAAAAAAAAATTGAGTCAAGTTTAATACTTTTAGCCGAGCATAACTCTTAATTTATAAAGAGTTGTTTGGTGCACATTTTAAATAGAAGTGTAGAATATATATAATTGTATACTAGTATGTTTGTTGTTGAAGGGGCCACCTTGTTCTTTCCTAAAATACTTTATAAGGTTGGAAAGAAAAGGTATAATGATTGGAAAAAAATTATGTGGCGCCCGACCCTTAATTCATATAAAAAAAAAGAGAAAAGGAGAAAGAATGATGTAAAAGGGTTTCTTTGGTTGTTGCTTGTACAACAACAAAAATAGCACTCTTGTGCTCTTCTTTATCCACTCTATCTTATTTTCCAATTCCAAAAAAAAGAAGAGAAAGAGAAGGGAGAACGTACAGTACTAGTATTACTAGGGGCTCAATTCTCCTGCACTTCTCTTTGCACCGTTTAAGAAAAAATAAAAAGGAGGGAAAGCAATTGGGTTTGTGATTTTGAAAGAGAATTTTGTGTTAAGATCAAGGAATTTTCAAGAGCTAAAATTGGGATTTGGATTCTGAAAGGTAAATGCTTTACCCCACTTTTGAGTATGATTATGAATAAGTATTTGGGGATATTTGATTTTAATTTTTATTAGTTCTTAAAGTGGATCTTGATTATTGGGGTTTTTAAAGGAGGGAAAAAGATGAATAAGATGGAATTTTTGGAAATTTCTACTAATTTAAAGATTTAATATTGCATTCGGTAAGTTGAAAATAAGAAATTCACTCTAAACTATGGTTAAGGGATTTGATTAATTTTGGATGTAAGTGAAGAAAATTAGATTGAATTGTTAGATAAATTTATGGGTTATTGATAAATACATATATATTTTGTGTATGTAGTTATTTGGGTTGATCGCGTAGGGGCTACACGAGGTGTGTTGGATTGTTGAAAGCTCGTGGTACCACTACCTGCTAGGAAAGCACTCGAGGTATGTGAAGATAAAACTTCCTTCGCCGTAAGGCACCACCCTACGTCACATGTTCCCTCTATAAAGGTCAAATAGCCTAAATGAAGAACGCAAACAAAGTTTTTATTTGCTTTATGCGTCATTTCCTTATTTAATTATTAAAGCTTATACGTACTCTTATTACTCCCTTCGCCTCAACTTTCATAATATTTCAGATGACCGTAAGTGTCTTTACTTGAAGTACTTAGAATTCACCCTACATGGTCTTATATATGTGTCACGCATTATAAATGAAATAAATGGTCAAAGCATAACTACATTAGCTTATGTGACAACCTATTTGATATAGCCATAAGTTAAAGAAAGAACTAGCGTTTGGATAGTGATATTATATTCGTAAAGTTAAGTATTATATAGAGATCTTACTTAAATAGTTTGACAATCTTTATCATAGATTACATGCCATAGGCCCTTTTAAGGCGTACTTGAAGATAACGATAAGAGGGTATTCATAGGTTTTTCTTGACACACTCGCGCGATGCTATTCTCTGCACAGGATTGAGACTCGACCCTTATAGTGAGCCTGAATATTATGGTGTACCCTCCATTGTGGCATTATTTGCATTTAGAGTCAGCTGGAACATCATGCACTAGTTTTCTCTGAGTCGAGCCAATACATGGCACATGTGGCCTGCGGGCAGACCCTTATAGTGAGCCCTCAAAGAGCGTACCCTGTATTAGACTGTGATTATAGTTATATAAATAAAATCATAGCAATGAGTACTTGAGCAAAATATGCCTTACACATGACCTGAATCGCCTTCGGTAGGCCATCACATGATTATTTATATTAAATATAGTGTAAGTACATCACCTAGGCAAGCCATAAGGACTATATTATAATGAATGCTTCTTCGAACTTTATATGAAGAACTAATAAGGTTGGTGTATAGGTTACAGTTTCATATCGTACATCTATTACTTGTATGCTCATAATTCTTTCGTTTTGACATTTGATTCATATGAGCTTCTATATTTGTCTACTTGTTATTCTGTCTGCTTTATATACCAATACATATTTGTCTATTTGAATTTTCATATCTTTTTAAATATACAAAAATATTTGTTTTGTATCGAATCTGTTAAAAAAATATTTTTCGTTTAAATTTGTTTCGTTCTTGACTCATTTTTTCGTTTTCATATCTGTTCTTCGCAAAAAAAACTTTTTTTTTAAGATCTGTTAAAAAATATTTTTCAGTCAGATTTGTTTCGTTCTTGATGGAAAATAAAAAAACTTTTTTTTTGTTTTCAGATTTGTTCTAGCAAATTTTATTTTTTTCAGATCTATTAAAAAAATGTTCAGATCTGTTTCGTTAATGAACAGTTAATGAAGAAAAATGAAAAAAAAATTGTTTTCAGATTTTTTTTAAAAAATTCTTTCATATTTGTTTCGTTCATGACTTTTTTTTCATATTCAGATCTGTTCTAGAAAAAAAAATTCAAATCTGTTAAACAATATTTTTCGTTCAAATATGTTTCGTTCATGACGAAAAATGAAAAAAACTTATTTAAAAATTTCGGATAAAAAAAATTAATAACTGATTCAAGAACTTTTTCTAAATCAGTGTCATTAAATTAATTTATTATACCCAAATGAATAGTATAAAGACAGAAACGCAATTTTATATTTACACACCAGAAAATCAACCTATGGCTCATGATACCAATGAAAGATTACATCTATCATATTTGTCGGCCAAATAGTAAAGGCCAATAATGTAAATAGTAAAGGCCAAACGTCTTTTCTAAGGACGAAAGGTCATCTTAGACTTGTATATATAGAGGGACTTCTCTCATAAATAAAATCATCCCTTACTCATCCTTCTCTCTCATATCTCTCAATTCTCTCAATTTCCGCACTTCCCCCAACATTGGTATCAGAGCTAGATAGAAAGATATAATCATCATGGAAAAAGCTAACTCCGATGAGAAAACCACCGTGCAGGTATACCGATATACTTATGTTGCTATATACTGTCATATGAATATGCATAGCTAAATTCATATATTCCTGATAATCATGATTATGGTAGAATAAATTTTATATTAGTTACTATATATTGGAATTATTCAAAGCATGTTACATAGTTTGCTAGCAAATGGGAAAAGGGAGAAGAAAAACTTCTAAGAACAGTACTATCATGAGAGGAAAACCGTTGAGGCAAGAAGCCGTGTTAGGGAGTACCAATAGTATGAGAAATACTGTTTAAAGAAGAAAAGTATCCGCTTAGTACAATGCTAGTAGTGACGAATAAACATGATCTAGAATAATCCAGTTTATAGTAAGCTTATATAAAAAATATCCTATCATAAAATATGATTAGAGGGAATAATTGATAAAAAGCATCATAAAATGACCAGTTTACATGATGAAATGATAAATAATTATAAAACATTAGTTTAATATGCACTAAAAGACATAAGGGTAATAGAATTAAAAAAAATTATATGGGAAAAGATATTTGATAAAATAGACGATTTATTAGAACAACAATGGTACGAGATAGATTTAGACAATTTAAATATAGATGACGATTGGAAAATATATTCAGATCTAGAAATAGTATATTCAGACTAATGATTAATTACGAATATTTAAGTTACTGGAAAGAAACTGTAGAAAACATAAATTTGTTAAATAACTTAATAAAAGATAATATAGAGGAATATAAAAAAAACCAAGATATAGAATATCTTGAATATATTATGGAAAGTGTAAAAGAAATACAAAGACTGATTCCTTTAAAAAAGGAATATTATAATAAGACATTTAATGAATAAGTACGAGGAAGAACTAACAGAAATAATTGAACAAAAAAGACGAGAAATTACACATAGAGAACAAAGACTTAGTGAAAATATATTTGCAGGAGTATGCCATAAATCGATATTAGCACAAAGAAAGGAAATATTCTACCTATACATAGAACTCCAAAAATTAACATATAAATTACAACATAATTTATAAATGAATAAGGAAGAATATGTGATAGAAGAAAAAACCTTCGAAAATCTAGAAGGAATAAAAATAAAAATAGTACTTTCTAATCTAGGAAGAAGATATAAGAAAATAGGAGAAACTCTAAACCTAATGCTAGAAAGAGAATCAGCTAAATTAGAAGATAGCTTAGCAGCTATGATAAGAGTAATGAAAGAAAACGAAGAGATAGACAGGAAGAATGAAATAAACAAAATAAGACAAGGAGCAAAAATAGAAGTACAGAAAATAGAAAGTATTAAAAATACAAAAATATTAGAATTAGAAAAAGAACTAGCAATTCTAAAAGAAATATATGAAAATAGACAGAAAGAAAAAGAACAACAAGAAAAATTACAAAATGAAATAAGATCATTTAAAGAAAAATTACAACTAAAAGAAGATAACGAAAAACATAATTTACCAGAATTAAGAATAGAAGAAATAAATGAAACTAATGAAGAACAAAATTCAGAAGCAAGTGAAACATACACTGAATTATTAAAAGATATAAAAAATGATGAAAACATAGAAATAAACATGAGTAAAGTAGAAGAAAAACCTAGTACACCAAGAAAAAGAGACCCTAGACCAGGTCCAAAATACTATACAAAAAGTTATGAAAACTCAGATAGACAAGAAACGATATGGAAAAAATGATATAATGAAAAATGGACACCAACTCCATCAATAGAACAATATAACTTCTTAGATCTAGATTGTGTGACAGACACAAATAAAGTTATCCAATTATGGATGGGATATATAGCAAAACAATTAATAAAATACAAATGACAGAAGCACCAGGATACATAGAAAGAACATTAATAGGAACAGTATGTAATGACCCTTCCGGTCATTTCCACGTTTAAGTTTTGAAGTCAAGCAAATCGACAAAAGATATCGTAAGACCTTTAATAAATTTTCTGAACTTTGGGTCAAATGTATCAGGGTTTTTCTCCCAATATATAAAGAGTTAGAAGTCCCCCGAAATACCAAATCAAAGGTTTACGAGTCTAGTTTCCAACGCACAAAACCTCACGTCCAACTGATCTCGGAGTAAAGAGTTATGACTGTTTTACCGCGGACTGTCTGGCAGAAAATGGGTTGCGAACCGGGTCGCGAACCGGGTCGGGTTAAACTCGATTTAAGCCTCAATTTCACGTTTTAAAATGCCATTTCAGTTCCGAAACAGTGACAAAATATAAGGGAGGATCCCGAGAGAATTCTTGAGTATCAAAATCGTGCGTTGGCGAATTACGAGCCTAAACTTTAGAATTTTATTAGCCTCGTGCGTGTATTTGAAAATACGTTATTTAAAAGTTGAATTTGGTAAAGATTATATTATTATTGCCTTTTCAAAATATTTTAAAGGTTTATGAAAAATATATTTGATACGATATAAGTGTTTACGTATTTATTTTATAAAGTTTTTATACTCCGTAATATTTTAACGGAGATAGTAAATTTAATTATGTTGAAAATTATTATTATAATATAATAGGTTTTATTGGAAATGATTTTCTATCAATTATGGTATATTTAAAATATTATATTTATTTTATCACGAATTTATGCAATACCCGAATATTTATTTATCGGGATGAAAATTATTTTGGGGACACCACCACTTCCACGTGGAAGTGGTGGGAGTGGACAGCAAGTGGGTTAGTGATGTGACGCTAATTTACGTCACTTTCGACTCCTTTTTACTAAGAACAATCGTACGTTTTCAAGCAACCATTGTTGTTTTTGATGTTTTTATGTTGTATTTGTAGGAAATGGAAACAAACACGGAAACGGACGGAAATGCGCGAAAAAGAGCAATCTGCCTAAGTGTGACGGCCTGAGTGACGGCCCGTCACACATGTGACGGTCCGTCACTGGGACCGTCACTCCAAGGCAGCAAAGGGGCAGTGCCACTGCCTAAGGCTGACGGTCCAGGCGACGGTCCGTCAAGGCAGTGACGGTCCGTCAGCCTGACCGTCACGCTAAGGCAGTAGCTTACGTCGGCGACCCGCGTTTTGGGGATTCCTAGCCCATTTTGGATTTGGTTTCTTTGACTCCTATAAATACCCTATGATAGGTTTATGTAATTAGAATACACCCAATAGTTTTAGAATAGTTTTTAGTCGTTTTTTTAGAGCAACAACACGTTTTCGGATTCGTGAATTCGTGTTCTTGAGTTCTTGGTTGTTCTTGTTCTTGGAGTATTGAAGAGTATTTTCATCATATTGTAAGAATCTTCTTTCCTTTATAATGAATTACTTCTTTTCTTCTTCGAGCATGAGTAACTAAAACTCCCGCAACTAGGGTTGTGGGAGCCATGGCAAACGTAGCAATATAGATTCCGGGTAGCGTTGGGTTTGATTTATGTATTGTCACGTTGTTAATCATACATTATGTCACGTTTTCTAGTGGGTTGCAAACATTAGAACATGCCTAGGTTTAATTTGCTTGAGAAAGAGATTACAACCGGGAAACTTGATTAACAACAAGGATTCGAGACTACCAACTCTCGTCTTAAAGATTAATGCCGTAACTGGATTAATCTACTTGATGTTAGGATTGAGAGCTAAAAAGCACATCTTTTTGAGATCGAGAGAAGATAAAAGGAAATTTGTTTATTTGGTCGAGAGACGTTTAGACGATACAATTGACGCAATCACATCGTGACACGTATATAGAAAGAACCCGGTTAAGCCTAGAATCGACATTGTTACAACGCCATGGTGAACACATCCCTAGTTCATTCTCTCATACTGATTTAAACTCCTAAGTTTATTATTGTTTTGTTTACAATTTGATTACAAAACCCCCCCTTTTATTTACCGGAAACGATTGACGACTAGTCACATACTTCACTAAAGTCTTAATCATCACCATATTCTCTGTGGGATTCGACCCCAACCTTGTTGGGTTATATATTTGACAACGATCGCGTACGCTTCTTAAATTGAGGTGTAGTTTGAGCGTTATCAAAAATGGCGCCGTTGCCAGGGAATACGGTTTTTGATTAAGTCTAGTGTGTTTATCTGACTCTTAGTCATAGTTTCCTGCTTTTATTTTTGTTTGTTGTTTTTGTCGTTGACAGGGTACATAGTCTGTGCATGCCAAGTACCCGGAGCTCGGGTGAATTAATACTACCTTACGATCCCGAGCTTGCTAGAACTTTGAGGCGGAATATGGCCACAGAACTAGAGGCAGCAAGGCTCGTTGCAGAACTGCAGGCCCAACAAAATCTGAATGCTGGTGGTCTGCAGGATGAGGATCTCGAATTAGATGGAGCTGGCGCTACTGGCGCCATTATTGTTCCACCGCTACCGCCCGGAGCCAAGTTCAACATCACTAGCACGATGATCCAACTGTTGAACTTGAGAGGAGTGTTCCGCGATGTTGCTGGTGACGATCCAAACCAGCACTTAATGAATTTCGTGGGCATCTGCAAGTCGTTCGAACTGCCAGGAGTGAGTCAGACTGCGATCAGGCTTAGGTTGTTTCCGTTGTCTCTGTCTGATGAGGCAGCGTTGTGGTTGACAGAATTGACCCCCGACTCTATCGCAACGTGGGGAGAGTTGAGAGGAGCTTTCCTAGAAAGGTTCTTTCCTCCCTCTCAGATGATACAGTTGAGGGACGAGATTAGCAACTTCAGGCAGCAACCGCACGAAGCACTGCACGAGACTTGGTTGCGATTTAAGAAGAAGCTGACACAGTGCCCCAACCATCAGCTGAACAACGAATTCTTGATGCAGACATTCTACCGGGCACTAAATTCGGCTACCAAACCGACATTGGATAACGCAGCAGGTGGAGCGTTTATGGGTCGCACTTTTGCCGACGCCACAGCTATCCTAGACAGGCTCACCAAGACCAACAGGGCCTGGCACACACGAGATTCAGAGGTTGCAGCTAGCACCTATACAGTTGGCATGTCAGCAAAGCAGAGAAGGAAAGAGGAGGAGCGCGACCAAGACATGGCGCATCTTAAAACACAGTTGGATCTCCTGACAAGGCACTTGACGTCAGGAAGTATAGAGAAGGTGCAAGCTGTGGGTTCCCAAGGTATAAAGACTGAGGAGGCCAATTACTTGGGGGGTTTCCAGGCCAATGGCCAAGGAAACCAAGGTCGGAACTATCCAAACCACTATGAGAATGGTGGCTACAAAAATCGCGACCAAGGAAGCTGGAGGAACAACACCGATAGAGGTGGGTTGTATATACCACCTGGCAATCGGGACAAAACTGGCAGCGAAACTGAGACGTCCAAACTTGAGAACATGATGGCAAAGATACTGCTTAAGGTGGAATCAACGGACTCTGGGGTAAAGGCAATACGGAATGAGTTATCAACATTGAGTCTGGTAGTGGAGTCACACTCAACCGCGATCAAGCAACTAGAGCAGCAAGTGGGTCACATCTCGGCATCTCTAAACCCAAGGAAAATAGGTACTTTGCCGAGCGACACCACTCATCCGCAGAATGATGCAAGCTGTATGGCGATCACCACAAGAAGCGGAAAAGTATTACCGGAATCACATCCGGTAATTCATGCTCAAGATGATAGTGCGGATGATAAAGAGGCGGTAGAGGAGGAAACGCCAAAGCCCGCAGAGAAACGCAAGGAAGCTGAAAAGCTTCCAACTATGATGTTTCGACACCCACCCCCTTTCCCCCAGAGGTTGAAGAAGAAAGCTGACGATAGTAAGTTCCTGAACTTCATGACCATGTTAAAACAGATTTCAATAAATATACCATTGGTGGAAGCTCTGGAACAAATGCCCGGTTATGCCAAGTTCATGAAGGACTTGATCACAAAGAAGAGGACGGTAAGTTTTGAGCCGGAAGACAACCTCCATCACTGCAGCGCTATTTCCTCTAGATCATTAGTGGAAAAGAAAGGAGATCCAGGTGCGTTCACTGTTCCATGTACTATCGGAAAGCTCAACTTTGGAAGAGCTATGTGTGATCTTGGTGCTAGTATCAATTTGATGCCACTAGCAGTGTATAACAAATTGGGTTTGGGAGCTCCTAAACCAACGTCCATGAGAGTGAGGATGGCTGACCGTTCGGTAAAGCGACCCGTAGGGATCTTGTCTGATGTGCTAATAAAGATCGGTAAGCTTATCTTCCCAGCTGACTTTGTAATTTTGGATTGCGAAGTGGACTTCGAAGTTCCCATAATCTTGGGACGACCATGGTTAGCTACGGCGAGAGTTTTGGTTGACATGGAGAAAAACGAACTGACCTTCCGATTGAACAATGAAATGGTCAAGTTCGATGTGTCTAAATTGATGAAGCAACCAAGTGACATGAGGGTGGTCGCGGTCATCAATGCCATTGAGGAAGAGCCTGCGGATGTGCACCTTGAGGAGAAGTGTTTGGTTGAGACCCGAGCTGCTATGAAGTTGGGATCGAATGGGGTGGTGAGACAGGCAGAAAAAGGCGGTGAAAATAGATCAAAGAAACGAAAACACCGCAAGAGAATCTGCAAAGAAAGAGCGAAGAAGCGGTCACGACTAGCTGCGGAGCCAACAAAAGAAGAAGTTGGACAGCAACATCGAATCAGCAGCGCGTGCAAACACTCCATCGAGTTCTCTTGTTTTGGAGACCCTGGCGGTCTCCAACATCATTCCGGAATTTGAGTCATATCGACTTCACAGGTATTCCTTTATTCTCACAGTTTTTAGCTTTCGCATATATGCATTGGGGACAATGCATGAGTCTAAGTTGAGGGTGTTGGGAAACCTGTGAGTCACCACCGAGGGTTTTTGTTGCCGATTTCTTTTCCCTCCGGTGTGCTATCTAGTAGAACCGGCATGTTTAGGTTGTTAGTTTAAATTTTTTTTAGTGTCTATAGCAAGCATGCGTTGTTCTTATCTAAAAATGAGGCCCTTTTAAAAAATTTCTGGTTTTGAGCTTATGTTGAAACGATTGACTGTCTGGATCTGTAGATGTCATTGTGTGAATATGATAGAATGAGTATGCTTAAGCCGAGCGGTTGTTTGATAGTTGGTAGCGATATAGTTTCTTGGTGCCAAGAGCGTGTGAGTTTATTGTCATAAATTCTTACTCTGTGCATGCATCTAGAACTTGCCCGGTCTATTTTGTTAAGTTTGAAGTTTGGTTGCTTAGGAAAAGATCACAGGCCCTTTTTGTGTGCAGTCCACTTAACCTAAAAGACCGTCCAAATATAAATAACCCCTTTGATCCCTGTTTGAGCCATAATTGACCTTGTTCTTTCAATAACCTGTCACCATTCATGTTTAACTTTGAATCCCTATTTTGGCCCTGGTCCTTCCTTGGACATCGTGCACCTCAACGTAGGCAAACAACCTAAGTTGAGGGTGGCTACTATAGAGGTAAACCCTGTTTTGGCCCTGGTCCTACCAATGGACATTGTGCACCTTGACGTAGGCAATCAGCCTAAGTTGAGGGTGGCTACTACAGTGGTAAAGGAGAAGAAAAAGAGGATGGAGATGATTGTTGTTGAATATAATGAAAATCCGGGTGTGCACCTAAGAAAAGAAAAGAAAAATAAAGAAAGATGAAAAAGATCGAAAAAGAAACAAAAAGAATTGTCAATAAAGAGGCCGCACCTGTATCTAGAATCAAGGAAATAAAAAGGTGAATAAGGATGGATAAAGTGAAGTTATGTGGTGATAAGATGTAAATGGTTCCAAGGAGGGCTTAGTCACTAACCCCTAAATGTATCCTACCTGCACCCGAAGCCTCATTACAAGCCGAAACAAGTCCTGTAGTGATCCTGAGTAGCTTTCTGAAGAACTGAAATAGAATAGTAAGGGCAAGCCTATGGTATCGCATGTGCATTGTTTGAAATCGTTTGTGAGTGTGAGCGCTTACCTAGTCCCAAATCTTGTGTGTGGGATTTCTTTGTGGTGAGGGCACCAAGATGTCTATATTGTCTATTGATTGTTAGGATAGTTGCGTATGTGTATGCATAATATTCTATCATATCGGAATGACATGTTTGGATCCTTGCAAGTTAGTGTTTCATACATACGTGTGCTACGAGGGAACTTGATTTAATTGAATAAGTTTTGAATGACCATGAAGTGCTATAGACATGAGTTTGTGTTCTTAGTAGAGTCGTATTATTGTTTTATGTTATGTTGCTTGAGGACAAGCGAACGTTTTAAGTTGAGGGTGTTGATGTGACGCTAATTTACGTCACTTTCGACTCCTTTTTACTAAGAACAATCGTACGTTTTCAAGCAACCATTGTTGTTTTTGATGTTTTTATGTTGTATTTGTAGGAAATGGAAACAAACACGGAAACGGACGGAAATACGCGAAAAAGAGCAATCTGCCTAAGAGTGACGGCCTGCGTGACGGCCCGTCACATGTGTGATGGTCCGTCACTGGGACCGTCACTCCAAGGCAGCAAAGGGGCAGTGCCACTGCCTTAGGCTGACGGTCCAGGCGACGGTCCGTCAGTTAGGCACTTAGTGCTGCCACTAAGCACAGCACCAAGTACCTCTAATTGAATATATATGTTGCTAAAGGTTGTAGTAACGTGGATATATATAGAAAACATTTCCACTTACTCATATGTTACTGTCCCATGACCACAAACTTTCATTTTCTCTTCTATCCAAGTATTAGCTTATGTGAGCAGATGGATGAAGGAATGTTTGGTGGAGAATACATTAATGTTCTTATTTTGCTCTTATATTAAGCACCGGAAAAAGAGAAAATCAATTATCTACGTCAAGTTATTCCGTCCCAAATCCGAATCCGATTCCGATTTAGTTTTGGATTTTCTCAGAGTGGTTCGAGCTTGGACATCGTTGTTCTAGCAGCTTGTCATCGGACGACAGGTAGGTTACAGTTTATTTTCCCTAGACTCCGCATATATAGAATAAAATTGTATTAATGGGCATCCTTGGGTTGGTTTATTAGGTTGGTACCACAGACCTTGACCGCTTTATTGATGTCCGCCTATTTTTATTCCTCCATTGCTTGTAGTATTTGCGGATATATTTTATTTACCCTTGTGGTCCTGTGAGGCCTTGTTGACTCTGGAACATAGAAGGTGGGATTTTGGGAATGTCCGCGAGTCCCGGGCATAGAATTATCCTTCTAGGCTGGTTATGCTTGCTGAGTAGCTGTGGGCCTGTGCAGGGTCGATAGGTTGATTGTGAGCTGCGGGGCAGCTATTGTGTGTGATCATACCATTTCCATGCATATAAAGAGGTTTTATCCATGTTTTACTGTGGTTTTTGGCTTCGGGCCTACTGGCACTGTTTTCTAAACCTTGCATGGCCCGGGGGGCCCATTTTTGATGGAAATGATTTGGAAATGGTTGATTTCACTTGTGGAGATTTTTGGGCAAGAAAGTAAAATTATGTTTAAAATCATCAGTTTTATGATTATCGCTAGACTCGGCAGGGCCGGGGTGCTAGTTGAGTTTTCTTGTTACTTGAGATGATTTTTAGCCTCGGTCGGACCGAGCACCTGAGATGACTTTTTACTGTTTAGACCCAGCTACGCCCGGGCACCCTTGGAGGAGTTTTTGAGATATTTTCCTACTATTTTTAGTCATGGACAGGGTCTGGGCATGCATATTCGAGACTGCGTCCCTATCTTGATATCGAGACTGGGTCTCTATCTTGA
>QJPP01004765.1:0-42535 GCA_003996215.1 Jaltomata sinuosa
AGCAGCAGAGTTTGAATCTGATGAGGAGGCAAATTATTTGGGTGGTTTCCAGGGCAACGGCCAAGGAAACCAAGGTCGGAACTATTAGAAGGACAACTACTATGAAAAAGCTGGCTACAGAGATCGTGACCAAGGAAACTGGAGGAATAACACTGATAGAGGTGGGTTGTATGTACCACCTGGTAATTGGGATAGAGCTAGCACCGAGACAGGGACGTCTAAATTGGAGAACATGATGGCGAAGATGCTGCTAAAGGTGGAATCTACTGACTCCGCGGTAAAGGAGATGAGGACTGAACTATCAACAATGAGTCAGGTAGTGGATTCACATTCCACCTCGATCAAGCAATTAGAGCAACAAGTGGGTCAGATCTCGGCGGCTCTAAATCAAAGGAAGACAGGGACCCTGCCGAGTGACACTATTCAAAACCCGAGGAATGACGCGAGCTGTATGGCGATCACTACAAGAAGCGGTAGAACATTACCGGAATCACATCCGGTAATTCAGACTCAGGATGGTGAGATCGCGGACGATAAGATGGTAGAGGAGGCGACTCAAAGACCCGCGGATGAAAGCAAGGAAGCTGAAAAACTTCCAACTATGATGCCTCGGCCACCGCCTCCGTTTTCGCAACGTTTGAAGAAGAAAGTGGAAGATGGCAAGTTCCTGAATTTCATGACCATGCTCAAGCAGATATCAATAAACATCCCACTGGTGGAAGCGCTTGAACAAATGCCCGGATATGCCAAGTTCATGAAGGACTTGATTACCAAGAAGAGGTCAGTGAGCGTGGAACCAGAAGATAACCTCCACCACTGCAGTGCTATTTCCTCAAGATCGCTAGTGGACAAGAAGGAAGATCCAGGTGCTTTTACTGTTCCCTGTACTATCGGGAAGCTCAACTTCGGAAAAGCATTATGTGATCTTGGTGCTAGCATCAACTTGATGCCGCTAGCAATCTATAAACAATTGGGTTTGGGAGCTCCCAAACCAACGACCATGAGGGTGCTAATGGCTGACCGTTCAGTGAAGCGACCGGTGGGAATATTGTCTGATGTGCTGGTAAAAGTTGGTAAGCTTATATTCCTAGCTGACTTTGTGATCTTGGATTGCGAAGTGGACTTTGAAGTCCCCATAATCTTGGGACGACCATTGCTGGCCACTGCGAGAGTGTTGGTTGACATGGAGAGAAATGAACTGACATTCAGGTTAAACAATGAATTTGTCAAGTTCGATGTGTGTAAATTGATGAAGCAACCAAGAGACATGAGAGTGGTCGCAGTCATAAATGTGGTTGAAGAAGCCCCTGCGGAGTTGCATATTGAGGAGAAGGGTCCTGTCGAGACCCTAGTTGCTACAAGAATGAGGTTGCAATCTCAAGAAGGGAAACTTGTCGAGGAAGGCGGTGAAAACAAATCGAGAAAGAGAAAACACCGCAAGAAAACCAGCGATGAAAGAGCAAAGAAGTTGCTGCGATGAGCTGCGGAGCCGATAAAAGAGAAAGTTCGAGCTCAACGAGATGGGGTAGCTGGCACCGATTCCATCGATCTCGCCTGCTTTGGAGACCCTGGCGGTCTCCAACATCATGCCAGACTTTGAGTCCTATGGGCTTCACAGGTATTCCTTTCTCTCACAGTTTTAGTTTTCACATGTATGCATTGGGGACAATGCATGAGTCTAAGTTGAGGGCATTGGGTTACCTGTGAGTCTTTCACCACCGAGGGTTTTTGTTGCCGTGTTTCTTTTCCCTCCGGTGTGCTATCTAGTAGAACCGGCATGTTTAGGTTGTCGTTTAAATTTTAATTGTTTTTTCTAGTGTCTATAGCAAGCATGGCATTGTTGGTTGGAAAATATACCAAAAGGAGCCCCCTCTGAAAAAGTTGATTTTGTACTTATGTTTGAAACGATTGACTGTCTGGATCCTTGGATGTCATTGTGTGGTTATGATTGGAATAAGCATGTTAAGCCGAGTGTTGTCTTGATAGTTGGTAGTGGTATGGTTTCTTGGTGCCAAGTGTGTGTGAGCGTATTGTTATAAATTCTTACTCTGTGCATGCATCTAGAACTTGCCCGGTCTATTTTGTTAAAGTTTGAAGTAGGTTGCTTAGGAAAGGATCACAGGCCCTTTTTGTGTGCAGTCCACTTAGCCTATAAGACCGTCCAAATGTAAATAATCCCTTTAATCCCTGTTTGAGCCATAATTGACCCTGTTCTTTCAATAACCTGTCACCGTTCCTATTTAACTTTGAATCCCTGTTTTGGCCCTGGTCCTCCCTTGTACATCGTGCACCTCGACTCAGGCAATCAGCCTAAGTTGAGGGTGGCTACTATAGAGGTAAATGATAAGAAAAATAGGATGGATAAGATTGGTTGTGAATAGAATGAAAATTCCGGGTGTGTGTCTAAGAAAAAGATAAAGAAACGAAGAAAAAAAAAGGGAGATGAAAAAGAACGAAAAAGAAATAAAAAGAAGTGTCAAAATAAAGAGGCCGCACCTGTAGCTAGAAAGAAGGGAATAAGGAGGTGAATAAGGATGGTCAAAGTAAAGTTATGTGGAAATAATAGGTCGGTGAATCCAAGGAGGGTTTAGTCACTATTCCCCAAACGTATCCTACCTGCACCCGAAGCCGCATTACAAGCCAAAACAAGTCCTGTAGTGATCCTGAATGGCTTTCTGAAGAACTAAAATAGAATAGTAAGGGCAAGCTTATGGCATCGCATGTGCATCGTTTGAAATCCTTTGTGAGTGTGAGCGTCTTACCTAGTCCTAAATCTTGTGTGTGGGACTTCTTTGTGGTGAGGGCACCAAGATTTCTGTATCGTCTATTGACTGTTAGGATAGCTGTGCGTGTGTATGCATAATATTCCATCATATCGGAATGACATGTTTGGATCCTTGCAAGTTAATGTTTCATACATTTGTGTGCTACTAGGGAGCTTGATTTGAAATCGAATAAGCATTGAATGACCATGAGTTGCTAGAGACACGAGTTTGTTTTCTTAGTTGAGTCGTATTATTGTTTTTGTGTCATGTTGCTTGAGGACAAGCAAACGTTTTAAGTTGAGGGTGTTGATGTGCCACCATTCTACGGCACTTTCGACGCCTCTAAACTAAGAACAATCGTAAGTTTTCAAGCAACCGTTGTCGTTTTTGATGTTTTTACGTTATATTTGCAGGAAAGGGAGACAAACGTAGAAAAGGAAGGAAATACGATCAAAAGAGTGCTTCTGCCTAAGAGTGACGGCCCGTCTGACGGCCCGTCACTGACCTGACGGACCGTCACCCATTCCACCAAGATAAAACAAAGAAAAACACTGTAAGTCGTCACTGGGTGGACGACTTACCAGAAATTTCCAGTAAGTCGTCACAGGCCCGACGACTTACCAGAATATTCATGTAAGTCGTCGAGCAGGTGATGACTTACCTGAAAAAGTGCCTTGGAGCTCACTGTTTAGTGGTGACGGCCCGTCACATACGTGAGGTCCGTCACCCCAACCGTCAAGTTGAGGCAGAACGCGTGACGCGGATTCCAAACGTTTTTGGGTTTATTTCCTGGACTCCTATAAATACCCTATGTTAGGTTTATTTTATTCATTCATTAACAATACATTACAAGTTAATTACCAATACATTACCCAATAGTTTTAGGAGAGTTTTAGTCGACTTTTTGAGAACAACAACACGTTTTCTTGGTCTTGAAATCGTGTTCTTGAATCGCTCTTGGGATCTTGGTTTTCTTGTTCTTGGATAATTGAAAATTGTTTCATTATATTGTAAGTATCTTTTCCTCTTTATTATGAATACGACTCTCTTCTCTCTTCTTAATAGCATGATTAACTAAACTTCCCACAACTAGGGTTGTGGGAGCCATGGCAAAAGTAGCAATATAGATTCCGGGTAGCGTTGGGTTCAATATATGTTGTCACGTTGTTAATCATTCATTATTTAACGTTTTCTAGTGGTTGCAAACATTAGAACATGCCTAGGTTTAAATTTGCTTGAGTAAAGAGATTAAAACCCGGAAATTTGGTTAACTACGAGGATTCGAGACTACCAATTCTCGTCTTATGATTAATGTTGTAACTAGATTAATCTACTTGATGTTTAGGATTGAAATATAAAAGCTTACCTTTTCAAGTTTGAGAGAATTGAAAAGGAAATTCGTCTATTTGGTTGAGAAACGTTTAGATGATATCATTAATTCAATCACATCGTGACATACATATAAAAAGAACCCGGTTAAGCTTAGAATCGACATTGTTACCATCGCCATGGTAAACACTTCCCTAGTTCTCTCTCATATTGATTTCACTCGTACGTTATTATTTGCTTTTGTTCACGTTTTGATCACGCAAACCCCCCTATTTACCGGAAAATATTGATTACTAGTCATCTACTTCACTAACGACTTAATTCGCACCTTATTCCCTGTGGGATCGACCCCAACCTCTGTTGGGTTCTATATTTGCCGACGACCGCTTACGCTTCTTAAATGAGGTGTAGTTTGGGCGTTATCAATTATCAACTTATCAAACCCTCAAACTTGAACTATTGCTTGTCCTCAAGCAAGACATTCACAAGGTAAGGATTTAAATAGATTCTCAAAATACAAGGGCTGTACACAAGATTATATCGACTCAAAAACTCAAGAAAATACTAACTAAAAGACTCAAAACAAAGAGTTGCTCATCTCAATTGGTATCACCATAATCTCAAGGCAAGTGCTCATTCAAAACTTTAATGGAAAAACTTCAATTTTCTTTTCAAAATCAGGGGGGTTTATCACTCCAAACAAGATTAATTAAGTTTCTCAAGTCATTGCTATTGACCTTCAAGGTTTGCCTCGAGATTTGCCACATAACTTGTCTCATTTATTCCTCTCAATTAAAATAGAAACTTCTTTATTCATTTTGAGTGCGTGATGTCACCCACCACAAGAGATAATTCCGCTCATAATCATGTAATTCGTAGTAGAGGGATTATAAGAGAACAAAAAGACTCTCACTCTCTCAAAGAAGCCTGAGTGCACACACATTGAACCATAGGTTTGCCCTTTATATAATTCTCCACTAATGTAGAGTTACCAAGCTCGAAATCACTAAGAACTTGAGGGCAACAATGATGGCTAGTGTTAAGGTGAGGATTACATTTGGCTCAAGTCACTAGACCTTCCTAACACTATTTGTAATCATTCAATGCACTGCTCACACTTTGAACATTAACTTTACCTTATTTCTCCCTCTCACAACCCAAGCTTCCCTATCAACTTATTCATTCAACATCCTTTTGTTAAACTCATTTTGTAGCGCCAACTTCTTACTTTCTTTTCCATTCATTCACTTCATTGAACACTTTAAAGCAATTTCATTGTAAGCATAAGGTGCTACCTTTCATTGAAGCACAACTCCTTTTCTTCTCCACATTTTGTGCATTCACCCCCAAATTTAGGCTTTTGCCTACGTCAACATTTCAATTTCACCCAAACTTAGGCTTTTAGCCTACATTTCACTTTCTAGATATTAGGGAGGATGGGTGAAAAGATAGAGGATCCAAAAAAAATTAAGGTGTCTAACAAGGTGCTAAAGAAAGGTTACAATTTCAAAGGGGCTTACTAAGATCAATGTTAAGGGAAGTCGATTTGGGTAAAGTGGCTATTCAAAAAGGGCCTAAGGTCATTTTTCAAGCTCAGTAACATCTAGGATTTTACCTTGAGTCACATTCGGGGAAAGTTCTAGACAATACACATGTACAAGACAAAGTAAAACCTTACCACACAAGGCATTACAACACAAGAATATCACAACTAGTCTCAAAAATCAATTGGGACAAATGACTTTTGACAAGCTATTCCGAGTTCTACACACTCGTTTATGAATCAATCAAGCCAAATGGGTAATGTGCAAGTCATGACAAGAGAATGCTTTAGCAAAATTCATTTTTCTCTATTACTTCAATTTGCAATTTCCTTGCCAAGTGTTTTTTTGGTGGGCCCATTTTGAGACAAACAAATAATGACTCAATTAAATAATAAAACTTGATATTTTCCCTTAAGAAAGTTGCCTCTTAATCTATCATAGGGAAACGCCATCCCTGTTTGACACAAAAATAAACAAATGAAAACATTTGCTCCTTGGGAAAGAACCATGGTATGAAGAAAACCCTTGGAGTTTATTCAACTAATCTACTATTAACAAGGCAACAATTGAGTTATGCGCTCATGGATCAATGGGAAACAAGCCTGGCGTAGTCACTAAGCACGTTTACAAGGCACAAGTAGTAAAATAATTACGTGTGTAGGACTAAACTCACGATATAAAAACTCATACAAATCATAATGATATTAAGCCCGGTAAGTGCATAATTGAAGCATTAAGAAAAATAAAGGCCCGATGAGGGAAATATCATAATTATCCAAATTATGCCTGACACGGGCCAAATTTTATTAACATGAAAATAAAGGCCCGACAAGGGCAATAAAATAATATCTCAAAGCTCGACAAGGGAAACAACCATAAATCATTAAAATATTAAAAATAAATGCACCCTCCCCTACTTTAAACAAAGAATTACCCTCAATGATTAAGCACAAAATAATTAGAAGGGGGATGCAATGACTCCTTCTACAGGCTACTCCTCTTCTTCCTCAACTGCCTCTGAACTGGTGCTTGCTCTTTCTTGGTGAGAATGAGCCGTATGTTGAGAGTCATATCGTACCTACTGGAGTCATGGATCCTGCGCATAGTCAAGCTCCTCCTCATCTCTGCTCAAGGCAGCAAATAGGTCATCCATAGGGCTATGAGTGGGGTGGGGTGCAACTATATCATCATCAAAAGCACTCAAATATGCAGCTGATATTGGTGCCTTCCCTCTACCCTTTTCTACATCCTTCTTGATAGCAGTCGCAATATTCTCTACAACCTCTACTGTCACGACCCAGACCACCGTGAGTGGCACTCACCCAACCCCCGGGTGAGTGAACCATCACTTTCTCGAACTTAATCATTCTAACAGCTCAAAACCAGTGCATAAAAGTAAACTAGCAATTCAATAAAAATAATGATAAAACTTCATTAAGTTAACCTGCGAAAATTACCCCCTAGAATCTTAAAGTCGCAGTACCAAACAATTCTACCAATATCTAGAGTACGGGGATGCAACCCCAGAATAACAGAAATAGTCTAAGCCCGAAGAAAATGGGCTACAACTCTAATGATAGGTTCAAGGAAGCTCGATCGAAGTAACTCACCCTTGAAGTCCGGAAACGCTGGTACTACAGATGAGGTCGAGTCTCAGCCGCTGGAAGATTTCCTGTACTCACAAAAAAGAAAAGCAAGTGCAGTATCAGTACACCACCACTGTGTACTGGTAGGATCATCAGCCAGTTCCATATAAACAGTGTATAAACAGTACAATAAATCCAGTATAAGTACAGAAACATGCAACAAGTCAATAGGCTCCCATAGACTACAAGTCTCTACCTAGGTTGTTCGCACCTGAACTCCACCACATACAACTCTAAGCCATAATCACAAAATTCAATAAATCATCCTTTTCGCCTAGCCCGGACCACCAAGGAATATCATAGTTCAATAAAATAGCCCGATCCACTCACGGAACCAATAACAGTCAAAACAATGCAACAATATCCATGCAAGGCAACAATATCAATGCAATGATGCAGTAAATAAAATCGTACTAGGCGTGGTACCCGAGCTAACCGTTTGTATTTTCTACCAGGGATGGTGCCCGAGCCAACCATTTATTATACCCGTACTAGGTGTGGTACCTGAGCCAATCGTTAGAATACCCGTACCAGGCGTGGTACCCGAACCAATCGAATGTCAACAATCCACAGTCAAAATAATGAATAAACAACTTGTAAACAAACAAGAAATACACCGTTCAATTCACAGACTGTAAAACAGGACCCTTAGACATTCTACACAATTCTTCTAAGTCATGCAATTCATACAAACACTTAGATAAGAGTACAAAATATACAACATTCATAGGAATCGTAAGCCATCACCTACCTCGAAATGATCCAAGCTCTACTCAACCTGAGCTTTCCCGTGTTCCAGATTCCTTTCTCGTTCTTGGTCTAAAACAACATACAAGTACTTGAATTAACAAACAAGGCCTGCGTATTACCCAGATTACACAAAATCCCAAACCCCAGATCATTCTACCCTTTTTCTCGGGTTTCTCGCTATTATTTCCCTAGTTCTATCATTTTCACTGATAAAAATAGAGAATTTAACAACATACGATCATAAAACCTTACTTTTAACATTACCCAAAAACTTTCATGCCTAGAATCCCCCTTCTTCCCTGGATTCTACCATCCCTAGGTTATTCTAACCTTTCCCTAAGTTCCCTTGTAGCAATTCTACCGTGTAGGAAAAGTAGTACAAAGATTGGGGAGTAGAAACCTTACCTTAGGGAAGAAAAACAATTGAAAACGGAGGAAAATTGCCTGGAATCACCTTGCCCTTCTCCCAAAATGGAATTGTGAAAACTGAACATTTTGGGGAATATTTCTGCATTAAATCCCATCATGCTCCGCTATAGTGGTCTGCTCCGCTATAGCAGTACCGCCGTAGCGGAGTCATCCGCTATGGTGGAGGCTGACCAATGTTGACTTCTACTGTAGCGGTAATTTCTTCGCTACAACAGAGGTTGCTATGGCGGATCCATTGCGCTCATCATAGACATAAAGTTCAGAAATCTACAAAATTTTCCCATTTTACAACACACTTGCTTCCCCCGATGATCAGAAACTACCCCTTCACGTAAATCACGATTTCGGGAGTTCTACTTACCTAAATTCGATTCCAAAAAGTCCCCAGACTCCTCTGCGCATTAGCTACAAGGAAAAATAGCTCAATACAAGATCGCCAACCCAATACTTACCCGGTGTTCCCTAGACCATACCTCACCCCTAAACCGACCGAGACTAGCCTAGCCTAAAATTTCAAACCCCCAAATCTGGAGTTTTCTAACTCTAAAACATGGCACGATCGGAATACCCGTAATGATGGACCCAGTCGTTATAACAGATACCAATTCACCCATCGTTCATCTCCGAATGATCAAACTCGAAATTATGGAAAATAAAGGGAAGAAAGTGTAGTACCTGAATTCTCGAACAATTGAGGGTACTTGTACCGCATGTCCTTCTCAGTTTCCCAAGTGGCTTCCTCATTCGGACGATGCTTCCACTGAACCTTTACCATATCAATCACCTTTTTCCTCAACCTCCGGATATCCCAAGCAAGAATTAAGACTGGTTCCTCTTCATAATGAAGATCCCTATGGAAAAGCACCTCATCCCACTTGATGATGTAGTCTCCATCCCTATGGTATCGCTTAAGCATGGATACATGGAACACCAGATGGACACCCGACAAGCTGGGCGGTAGTGCTAACTTGTAAGCTACTAGCCCCATAATCTCTAGAACCTCAAATGGACCAATGAACCGAGGGCTGAGCCTACCCTTCTTACCAAACCGCATAACTCCCTTCATTGGTGACACTTTAAATAATACATGTTCACCAACTTGAAATTCCATGTCCCAGACCTTACGATCTGCATACTTCTTCTGCCTGCTTTGGGCAGCCAACAACTTGGCCTGAATTCCCCTTACCTTTTCCTGTGCTTCCTTTACCAATTCCACTCCCAAAGGTTGTACATCACTTTCCTCAAACCACCCAATCGGTGATCTGCAGCTCCTCCCATACAACGCTTTGAAAGGTGCCATGTCAATGCTGGAGTGATAGCTATTGTTGTATGAGAACTCACACAATGGTAGAAACTGGTCTTAATGACCCCCGAAGTCCATCAAACATGCTCTCAGCATGTCCTTCAACACCTGGATTGTCCTCTTTGTCTGACCATCAGTTTGAGGATAGAAGGCGATGCTAAAAGTGAGTTGCGTACCCAACTCTTCATGTATCTTGCCCTAAAATTTAGAGGTGAACTGCGTACCCCTGTCTGAAATGATGGACAGTGGCACCCCATGCAATCTCACAATATCCTTTACGTAGATCTTTGCCAATTGATGCGAATTGAAATCTACCCTGATCGGAATAAAATGAGTAGACTTGGTCAGCCTATCAACAATGACCCAAATTGAGTCATACTTCCCCAATGTCTTGGGAAGACTCACCACAAAGTCCATGGCTATCCTTTCCCACTTCCACTCTGGAATGGGCATCCTCTGAAGTAGTCCTGCAAGTCTCTGGTGCTCATACTTTACCTGCTGACAATTCTGACACTTGGATACAAAGTCAACTATGTCCCTTTTCATTCTGGGCCACTAGTAATGCTGCCTCAAGTTCCTGTACATTTTAGTCACACCCGGATGAATTGAGTACCGCAAACCATGAGCTTCTGCCAAGATTCTCTGAATCATATCATCAACCCGAGGAACATAACTCCTTCCTCTGAAATTTAGTACTCCACCAGAATCTAACGTGACGTCCCTGGATTCCCCGGATATTACCTTACCTCGAAGCTTACTCAGTTTCGCATTCTGAAACTCTTTAGCCTTTATTTCCTCAATGAAGGTGGCTTTGACCTCAATGCTGGCCAACAACCCACCCTATTCCGAAACACCCAAGTGCATGAACTTGGCCTCTAAGGCCCAAATTTCCCTAGCTAGTAGTCGTTTGGACACCCCCAAACAAGCCAAACTATCCATGCTAACTATTTTCTGGCTCAATGCGTCTGCCACCATATTAGCCTTACCTGGATGATATTGAATGGTCACATCATAGTCCTTCAATAACTCCATCCACCTTCTCTGCCTCAAATTCAAAACTTTCTGAGTGAACACATGCTGCAGACTGAGATGATTAGTGAACACCTCACACTTGACACCATAGAGATAGTGTCTCCAAGTCTTGAGTGCAAAGACCACTGCTCACAACTCCAAGTCGTGAGTCGGGTAGTTCCTTTCATGCACCTTCAACTGCCTAGATGCATAGGCTATCGCATTCTTGTCCTGCATCAACACAACACCCAAACCAGAATGTGAAGTATCACAGTAAACAATAAAATCTTTACCTTCAACCGACAAGGACAATACATGAGCCGTGGTCAGAAGTGTCTTGAGCTTTTGGAAGCTCTCCTCGCACTTGTCGGACCACACAAATGGTATATCTTTCTGTGTCAGCCTGGTAAGGTGAGTAGCAATCGATGCAAAATCCTTAACAAACCTCCGTTAGTACCCTGCGAGTCCAACGGAAACTCCTCACCTCAGTCACAGAGCTAGGCCGGATCCAACTCTTGACCGCTTTAATTTTATGGGGATCTACCATCACCCCCTTTTCTGACACTACATGCCCCAAGAATGCAACTGAAGTCAACCAAAATTCACACTTGGAGAACTTCAGATAAAGCCTCTGGTGTCTCAAGATGTCCAACACAATACGGAGATGACTAGCATGCTCCACCCTACTCTTGGAGTAGATCAAAATATCATTGATAAACACAATCATGAAGGAATATAGATATGACTTAAATACCCTATTCATCAAACTCATGAATGCTGCTGGCGCATTGGTCAAACCAAACGACATTACTAGGGACTCATAATGCCCATAACGAGTCTGAAAAGAAGTCTTAGAAATGTCCTCAGGCCTAATCCTCAACTGATGGTACCCTGACCTCAAGTCAATTTTTTAAAACACCGATGCACCCTAAAGCTGGTCAAACAAATCATCAATGTGGTGTACAGGGTACTTATTCCAAATGGTCACCTTGTTCAACTACCTATAATCTATGCACATCCGCATACTGCCATCCTTTTTCTTTACAAACAACATAGGAGCACCCCAAGGTGAATCACTGGGATGGATAAATCCCTTATCTAGGAGTTCCTGTAGATGAGTCTTAAGTTCCCTTAACTCTGCTGGAGCCATATGATATAGAGGAATAGAAATGGAATGAGTGCCTGACTCCAAATCAATACAAAAATCTATATCCCTGTCCGAAGGCATACCAGGAAAATCCTCTAGAAATACCTCTAGAAACTCAGAAAGCATCGGAACTGACTCAATAGATAGGGACTCCACACTATCATCCCGGAGATAAGCCAAGAAATCTAGACACCCCCTTCCCACTAGCTTTCTAGCCCGAACAAATGATATGACCTTAACTGGCTTAGGCCTGTACACACCTTCCCACTCTAGTCTATCCTTACCCGGAATGTCTAGAGCCACAGTCTTGGTGTTACAGTTTAACATAGTATGATAAGGGGATAGCCAGGTCATGCCCAAGATAATATCAAAATCAGCCATATCCAGAATTACCAAGTCTACCCAAGTATGTAACCCCACAAACATAATAAAATAGTCACGATAAACATGAGTCACAATCACCGACACTCCAATCGGGGTAGAAACATGAATAGGGGAATCAAGGATATAACAAGTCAATTCCAGACCCAATGCAAAACTCACAGATACATAAGAATATGTAGAACCTGGGTCAAATAATACCGAAGCCATTTTATCGCAGACAAGAATGGTACCTGTGATCACTGCATCTGATGCTTCCGCCTCAGTCCTCCCTGGAAAAGTATAGCAATGAGCCCGATCATCAATCCGGGCAACTTCCCGGGATGGCTGTGCTGCACCCCTGCCCGCGCCGTCGTTCCCTCTGTCGCCCCGGCCTCCCTGAAAGTTACCTCACCCACCTTATGGATGACCTCTAGCATTACCGCCTCTACCTGCCGGGACCACCGCTCTAGACTGCTACTGAACTTGATTTCTTTTTTGCATGAGCGGGAACTCCCTGTTAAGGTGGCCCAGTTCACCATAATGGAAGCAACCATGGTCAAGTGTAGGCCTGCTAGCTGATGTATAAGACACTCCCTGGCCTCTAGGAGCTGAAGACTGATTCTGAGCTCCCTAACGACCACCTATAGCAGCTGGCAGAGCTGACTGGATAGGACGGGCTGAGTATACCTGCTGATTATGACCCCTGAAATGTGAGCCACCATAATTTCCCTCATTTCGGGGTTTCTTGGCCAATGCCTTAGCCTGCCCCATCTGCCTGACTCCCTCAAATTGCTTCACATAACCGACCACATCATTAAAGCCCTTTCTTGTAGAGGTCATATGCACTGACAATACCTGTAGCTCAGTGTTCAAACCTTTCATAAACAACCGGATCCATTCCTCCTCGGAACCCGACAGTTGTGTGGAAAAACGAGACAAGGCATCGAATTTTGCCTCGTAAGCAGAGACTGACATGCCGCCTTGCTCCAAGTTCAAGAACTCATCTTTCTTCCGGTCCCTCAAAGTATGGGGTACGTACTTCTCTAAGAACAAAGCGTGGAACTATTCCCAAGTCAGTGGGGGTAGAACAGAAGATCGGCACTCCACATGAGACCTCCACCACTACTTGGCATCACCCTGCAGCTGAAATATGACAAACTCAACCCCATGCTGATGTACAATACCCAACTTGTGCAACCTCTCATAGTAATCCAAGATGAACTCATAAGAATCCTCCCTATCAGTACCCTGAAATGTAGGAGGTTTCAGCTTGAGAAACTTGGTCAGCATCTCATGCTCATTCCCTGTCATCACTGGGCCTAGCATTGGCCTGAAGAAGTCATTCGTGCCTGAAGCTGCATCCATCCTAGGAGGCTGTAGTATCCGTTGGCTGAGTATCCAAGGCATGGTTTGCAAAAGCCATGGGTATGGCTCCAGTACCAACCAAACCACTCAAAATATTCCAAGTCTGTTGAAAGGCTTCTGGTGTCATAGTAGGAAGGCCTGCACCCCCAACCGGTGCTGCCTCCCCCTGTGCCTCACCATCTTCAGCCACAACTTCTATATCTTCAGAAACATGTTCCTGAGGTAGGGGAGGGGTTACCTCATGTGCATCAGCATCAGCACGATCCCCACCTTTGGCGGGTGTGGCTCTACCTCGTCCACTGCCCCTTCCCTTGCCTCTACCACAGACAGCCAGGCTCACTGCTGGGACCGCTGCTCTAGCTCCGTTGCTCCTTGTGTTAACCATCTGCGGACAGAAGATTGAATGAGATTAGATACCAATTTGTATCACCAGATATCAATTGGAATCGAGTTATAGCACGGAGGAAAGAAGGAAGAGATAGTTTTTTCTAAAGCCCCATAGCCTCTCGAAGAAAAGTACGGACGTCTCTGCACCATTCTGCAAGACTCTACTAGACCTGTTTGGTACGACAAGATCAACGAACCTAGGGCTGTGATACCATCTTTGTCACGACCCAGACCACCATGAGTGGAACTCACCCAAACCCCGGGTGAGCAAACCATCACTTCCCTGAACTTAATTGTTCTAACAGCTCAAAACCAATGCATAAAAGTAAACTAGCAATTTAATAATAATAATGATAAAACTTCATTAAGTGAACCTGCGAAAACTATCCCCTAGAATCTAAAAGTCGTAGTACCAAATAATTCTACCAATATCTAGGTACGGGGATGCAACCCCAAAATAACAGAAATAGTCTAAGCCCGAAGAAAATGGGCTACAACTCTAATGATAGGTTAAAGGCAGCTCGATCGAAGAAGCTCACCCTTGAAGTCTAGAAACGCTGGTACTATAGATGAGGTCGAGTCTCAGCCACTGAAAGATTTCCTGTACTCACAAGAAAGAAAAGCAAGTGCAGTATCAGTACACCACCACTGTGTACTGGTAGGATCATCAACCAGTTCTACATAAACAGTGTATAAACAGTATAACAAATCAAGTATAAGTATGGAAACATGCAACAAGTCAATAGGCTCCCCTAGACTACAAGTCTCTACCTAGCTTGTTCCCACCTGAACTCCACCACATACAACTCTAAGCCACAATCACAGAATTAAATAAATCATCCTTTTCGCCTAGCCCAGACCCACCCTGGGATCCCTTTAAAACAACACCTAAGTGTTAAATAGATAACCCGGCCTAATCCAAGACCAACTACAAAGATATAACAGGATTTCCGATCACTCAAGGACCACCAATGAATATCATAGTTCAGAACCAATAACAGTCAAAGCAATGCAACAATATCCATGCAATGCAGCAATATCAATGCAATGATGTAGTAAAATAAACCCGTACCAGGAGTGGTTCCTGAGCCAACCGTTAGTATTTCGTACCAGGCATGGTGCCCAAGCCAACCATTTGTTATACCCATAACAGGCGTGGTACTCGAGCCAACCGTTAGTATACCCGTACCAGGCGTGGTACCCGAGCCAACCAAATGTTAACAATCCACAGTCAAAATAATGAACAAACAACTTGTAAACCAACATGCAACACACCGTTCAATTCACAGACTGTAAAACAGTAAAACAGGACCCTTAGACATTCTACACAATTCTTCTAAGTCATGCAATTCATACAAACACTTAGATAAGAGTATAATATATACAACATTCACAGGAATCGTAAGCCATCACCTACCTCAAAATGATCCAACCTCTACTCAACCTGAGCTTTCCCGTGTTTCGGATTCCTTTCTCGTTCTTGGTCTAAAACAACATACAAGTACTTGAATTAACAAACAAGGCCGGCATATGACCCGGATTACACTAAATCCCAAACCCCAGACCAACCATGATCATTCTACCCTTTTTCCCGGGTTTCTCGCCATTAATTTCCCTAGTTCTATCATTTTCACAGATAAAAATACAGAATTTAACAACATACGATCATAAAACCTTACTTTTAACATTACCCAAGAACTTTCATGCCTAGAATCCCCCTTATTCCCCGGATTCTACCATCCCTAGGTTATTCTAACCTTTCCCCAAGTTCCCTCCTGACAATTCTACCACGTAGGAAAAGTAGTACAAAGATTGGGGATTAAAACCTTACCTTAGGGAAGAAAAATAATGGAAAATTGAGGAAAATAGCCTGGAATCGCCTTGCCCTTCTCCCAAAATGGAATTGTGAAAATTGAACATTTTGGGGAATGTTTCTGCATTAAATCCATCATGCTCCGCTATAGCGGTACCGCCGTAGTGTAGTCGTCTGCTATGGTAGAGGCTGACTGACGTTGACTTCTGCTATAGCGGTAATTTCTCCACTATAGCGGAGGTCGCTTTGGCGGATCTGTTGCACTCGTCACGGATAGAAAGTTTGGAAATTTCCAAAATTTTCCCATTTTACAACACACTTGCTTCCCCCGACGATCAAAAACAACCCCTTCACGTAAATCATGATTCTGGGAGTTCTACTTACCCGAATTTGATTCTGAAAAGTCCCCCGGACTCCTTTACGCATTAGTTACGAGGAAGACTTTCTCAACTCAATATATCCAACCCAATACTTACCCAGTTTTCCCTAGACCATACCTCGTCCCTAAACCGGCTGAGACTAGCCTAGTCCCGAATTTCAAACCCCCAAATCCAGAGTTTTCTAACTCTAAAACTTGGCACGATCGGAGTATCCATAATGACGGACCCGGTCGTTACATCTACTCTCTTGCAAAGTTTGGAAACACTATCCATAACATCCTTCATAGTAGTCTTTACTACTTTCTGAATCATACCTGGCAGCCTCTGGGCCAATGTGTTCAATTTGATTCTCATGGGAGTAGTTCATGTTGACTAACTTTTGAAATCCAGTCGGGGCTGAAGACAAAAGTGAAGGCCTAAGAGGGGAATCAACTAAAGGATTTCCTAACTCCGCCAGAGTAAGAGTACCAACTATGGATCTAGCAGAAGAAGAGGAATTAGGATCAAAATCAGTCTCTGGAATCTTCACACCGACAAAAGACTGCAACTTGTGCTTCTTCATCTTAGGAGCAACAATGTTCATCTTTTTTACGATGTCAATCACTCTAGTGGTAGGGGTAGATTTGTCAAAGGGAGAATACTGGATATGGCTTTAGCACACAACTTACTGATAAGTACAGGATAAGGGAATGAAGTACCAGGTTGATAAGCTCTCCTCTTAATCACCACGCCGCAATCTTACCAAAATTAACATGCTCCCCTAACATGATGTAAGCTACTAGAATGGCCCCTTTACGTGTAACTTTTTGATTATTTTTAGAGGGTAAGAAATGGGAGCATACAAAATCATACCACAGGTGCTCCTCAAAATGGAGATCCTAACACATAATTATACCTTACATAGTAACCAAAGAGGTGTCCAAGGGGAAATGATTGGGGCAGCCCAATCTAGTGTCTTCTCTTTTGGAGTGACCTTGGCCCAATATTCTAGCCCTGGAGCAATGGGGTATCCCAGTAGATGGAGTTGATAGCATTCAGAATGATGTGAATTTCTTTACCTCGAACTATCACCGAGTCCAAGCAAGGAAAATCGTTGACATTGCCTGTGTACTTTATTGAATCTTACGTGGCTTGGTACGATGCATAAAATTTATGAACTACTTTGGGGTAATAGCCTCCTGACACATCTAGAAATAGGAACCACTGGCGCATAGTGAATTGGTGGTAGAAGTTGGCAAATCATCCCCAATACCCGCAAAGTTAAAAATGCACTTCGGATTAAAGGATCTCTTTGCTTTGTCCTTATCATAGAGGGATTTCATACCCTCTACACTGAAGCGGATCCATTCCTCCTCATTGACTAGCACAGGAGGAGGTGCTGGGGTAGTAGCGGGAGTCTTCTTCTTTTTGGATTTTCTTGTAGAGGTGGGAGGAGCTGGGGGCCTTCTTGAACTGCGGCGAGTTACCCCTACTAGAAGACATTATCTGCAAAAGAAGATTGTGAGTACTCAAGGGAAACAACAAAATCTTTTTGTATTTTTGTAATAATGAAAGAAGAAAATAATATAAGAAGTTAATGAAATAAAAAGAATCCGAATGTATAACAGAAGAGAAAGGCACAAGGTGAACTATTGGCATGTGCGAGGCATATGCGAGTCGCAAGTGGTGACTCGCACTTTAAATGTGACTTTGCACATGCTAACAGTAAACCTGAGTAATGAGGTTAGCATAAGCAAAGGAGTGTGCAATTTGCATATGGCACTTTGCGTTCCGCATGTTCCTTTGCCCTTACTGATAGAGGATTGGCAAATTTAGTCTTTACCTGCGTCGCCACATGTATTTAGCAGGTGAAGTATTGCAAAACGCATGTGATAAGCATTAAGAGTTTTTCAATTCTCCGCTATCACTTGCATTGCACATATGGTTCGCAAGGAAACTCCTATGGCACAGATATGCTCAATAGGCAAGAGATGCTATTTTTAACAACTAAGGCATGACAAGTATTAGTTGACCAATTTAACCAAGTTATTCGGGTACTTAGAATTCCTCGAAAAACTTCACACTCAAATAAGACCCACATATTCAGAGACGTACGCACAATAATTTCTCTTAAGAAGGACATTACCCCATCCATCATCGGAAATATTAAGCATCATGATACGCATTCCAGGCACATTCAATCGCAACCAAAAATTCACTCCACTCAGCCAAAGCACTCACCGAATAATTTATAATAAATTAAAACAACACAAGGGAGCAATGATATATAATTCCATCCCAACACAATAATACTCAACAAAAACTTGCAAAGACGATGACTTTCCCTTAAGAACGATGACCCAATCTATTATTGGGCCAAATCATGCATCAATACAAGTGGGTTACTCAGACTTCACCCAAAACTCAAAATTATAGGCTAAAAATTATCACTAACAACATGCATAACTATATAAACACGATCTACCAAGTTTTTCACAATTAAAAACAACAATAAGCCCCAAAATTGGAGTTCAAATATCAGATCTCACCCAAAAACTCAATGTGGTAGAATAAACTAGCATGCTTCACAAATAGTGTTCTTAATCTACTTAAAAACAACGATTTGATATTAGGGAACTTACCAGAATAAGTAAAGAAAAAATAGTGAAGAGTGAAAATTCGGAGCTTTGAGGCTCAACAATGGTGACCCAAGAATTTATCACCAGAAAAGGTAGTGCAGCGGCAGTGGTGTTCTAGTGGTGGAGTAGTGGAGAAGGTGAAGTAGATGTTGGAGAAGATTGTAGGAGGTTAAGGGAGTTTTGGGAGAGCATATAGAGGTTTTTGTTAAGAGTTATGGAAGAAAAGGAAGTGGGGGGTGACAGTTTAAAGAGAAAAGAAAAAGAAGAGGGGCGGGTCAAAAAATTTTGGGTCGGGTCAGTCAACGGGTAGGTCAACAAGAATTCAAACTTACCTGCTCTTGTGATACAATATGCAATTCACACATGACCATGTGGGTTTTGCATGCCATTTTGCAAGTGATGATTTTTAGAAGTGTTGTTGCTAGTGTTATGGATCGACATGCGAATCCATGTGTGAGGCGCAAACCTGCAAGGGCATTTTGCCCTTCCACTTACAAGTGCCTTTAGATTTTTCTTTTTTCCTTCAGTGCACTGCCAATAGGGACGACGCCACATGTGGTCACGAATTGTCTCATGCAAAATACAGGTTACGGTGCACATTCCCTATGAAATTTTTCTACCACTTAGCCATTGTTCAATCTCCATGCATTCCTAAAGCACATCAAAAATAACAAAAGGTAAAGGAAATAAACTAAAAACACTTGGGTTGCCTCCCAAGAAGCGCTTGATTTTACATCACGGCATGATGATAGTACCTCATGAATCGGTCATTGCCAGGGGTCATGCTAATATGATTGGCACAATCCCAACCGAAACACCAGAAATACTTTTTCAATACCTTTATCACCTCTTCTCGATGCCAAGTTGACAATATCATAGATATAGACAATTGAAGAGTGTCATTAGGATCCATGTGCATGTCCACTAAATATGGAGGCTGAGGCATGATCGATCTCTTGGGATCTTTCTTTCCACCATCATTGTACACAATATGTCGACCTTCCGGGGGTTTGATTCCAATTTCATCTCCCCAAGGGCTTCCAACCATCTTATCCATGGTAGAAATTAGGGACACCATGCTATACTCATCCGGAGGTTTCATTAGTTGAAAAACATTGAATGTGACCTCCTCGCTCCCCACTTGGAATTTGATTTCTCCTAACTCAACATCAACTAAGGCTCTTTCTGTAACTAAGAATGGGCATCCTAGGATAATAGGCATCTAGAGATAAATATCATAATCCAACACCATGAAATCAGCTGGCAAGATGAACTTGTCTACCTTCACTAATACATCAGATAATATCCCCACCGGATACTTTATCGAATGGTCAGCCATTAGTAACCTCATCGGTGAGGGTCTAGAAGGACCCAAACCTAACTTTTGGAAAATCATGAGAGGCATCAAATTGATGCTTGCTCTAAGGTCACATAAGGCTTTTCTAAACAAGAACACACTAATGGTAAAAAATATGGTGAACGCTCTAGGATCCTCCCGCTTGGGAGCTATATTTCTTGTTATGACAGCACTACAACTGTGGGACACTTCAACCGTCCCCACATCAATCACTCTTTTCTTCATCAGCAATTCCTTCATGAGTTTAGCATAACCTGGCATTTGTGCATCAACCAAAAGAATGTTGATCGATAGTTTTCTTAACATGTCGACAAACTTCTTAAATTGATTATCTTCCTTTTGCTTGATTAACCTTTGAGTATATGGGGGAGGAACTTTAGACAACGACCTTGTCTCACTAGGGGCTTCCTCCTCTATCTCAATTGCAACTTGAGAAGGTGGATCAATCTCATTCTTCTCCTCATTTGGGCTATCATCATTGATAACTACATTGGGTGCACCAAGAATCACCCCAATATCCGTATTTACATCACTATTCTTCTCAATCACGACTTCTTTTGCTATCTTGTCATCCTTTTCAATCATGACTTCATTGGTCAATTTCCTCAATCCATCAAGCATTCTCCCACTTCAAGTGACAATTGACATCACGTGACCATCATTCTTTAGATTTGCAAGAGTATCACTTGGAAGGGTACCTTTTAAATGAGGGTTCATTTGAGATGAGATATGGTTCATTTAATCTTCCAAATGTTTTATGGATGTCGAGTGGGAACTCACTATTTGATGAAGAGTAGAAACTTCACTCTTCATGTGTTTTATCCCGTTATCCATAGACTCAACCTTTTGTAGTACTTTTGCTAACATATCTTCAATTTTGGAGTCCACAGGGTCACTCACACTTGGTTGGAATGGGGAAGCATCACCTTTGGGTGGAGGTACATAGGGGTTAGCACTTTGGTGATTATAGCGATCACCGTCTCTCTCATGCTCTCTCCAGTGACCTTCACGGTCTTGACCTTTCTCTCTATCCTTTCATTGAGTGCCTTTATCTCGGTTCCAACCTTAGTTCTCATCCTTAGGACACCAAGGGCCTTGATTGGCACCTTGATACCCAGGCTGAGAACCCGCTGATAGAAAATAAGCTTATTCATCCATAAGAGAGTAAGCACCCTCCTCATCACTTTTAGAACCATAGGCAACCACGATATTGACACTTTTGGTCCCGACTCCCATTGTATGCTTGGCCAACAAATCAATCTGGGTCATCATTTTGACCATGGTCTCATCTCTCTCCCTCCTTTATTCACATCTCACTAGGCATTATGGAGGAAGTAACACACGATGAAACTTCAGCATTACCATTCAAAGGCATTTTTCCATTAGCTGGAGTAGGAAGGGGGCTGACGTCGATAAGTTTATATATATATAAGATAATTAAGGCATTAGGAATCTGGGTGATCACGTACTTCACGTGGTATTTATTAGGATTAGGACTGAGAAAAATGACTGCTTATTTCAGACAGCCCAGCCCGGACCATCGCTTTTATCGTCAACACAGAGAGCTGCTCGATAAAGGAAGTCGGCTTTGGGAAAAATCATTCCTTTGCCGGGCGCTAGTCAAAGTACTAAAAAAAGGCATTTGAAAGTAGAGCAAGTATTAGTAGCATAACACATGGGCAGCGTCTGCTTCGGCTCAAAGTGAATAGGTTGGCAGTCTTGAAGCGAAGGAGAATTCTTTAACTGTTCGGTGTCGGCATCTTTTCCTACCTCTAACTGTTCTCCTAACCGGGAAAGGTAATCAGCTAACCGGGAATTCTTCTTCAGAGCTAAGTCCCAAGGAGGTAGGGAAAGTCGTATAAGGACGAGACGGACTCTGCCATCTCTTTCTGTTCGCTTCCAGAGGTGTTAAGTGGTCATTATCCGGGTGAAGTGATGGACTGGGGTATGCTCTATTAGTTTTTGTTATGCGATCTAAGAGAGCCAAAGCGAAACCATGCACTTGATCCATAATGGAACCACTCGTCATGTTATTAGCTACCGATTTGTTCATAGAGTCTAGTGCTCTATAGAAGCTTTGGAGAAGAACCCCTTTTGGTAAACCATGGTTTGTCCATAACAATAGCTTCTTCTTGTATCATAACCATACCTCATGCAATGGATCATCCAGGAGCTGTCAAAATTTGTAATCTCATCTCTCAATTGCATCATACGTGAGGGTGTAAAAAATCTGACCAAGAAGGCTTCAACCCACCCATTCCAAGTCATAATGGGGACCTCCAAAAGCTCTTCAAGTCACACAGTTGCCTCTCCGATAAGAGAGAATGGGAACAACCAAAGTCGGATCGACTTTTGAGTTATGTTTTGTATGTTGAAGGACTGACAAATCATGAATTTTTTTTAGATATATCAATTTACATCTTCGTGGGCCAGACCTCCAAATAGCCCCTTCATTTGTATCAAATACAACATTGTACTCGTTATATGGAATATAGCATTGCCAACGGTTGGAGGTAGTCGGATGGCACCTATGACACCATGAACAATAGGTCCGTACTCCATGTCCATAACTCCACACTTTCTTGATCCTCTGCTTGCTCATAATCAACCTATTCAAGCCATAAAAACAACAAAAAAGTAAAAGAGAACAAATACTCAACAAGAATGAATCAAGACACTAAAATGGCAAATCAAAAACCATTCCCCTGCAGAAGTGCCATTTTTGATAACGTTCAAAAGCATTCTCCCAAAAGAGATGGTCACAATTTCCAAGAAAAAAATAAGTAACCCAATGGATATCGGGGTCGAATTCGCAGAGAATGGGATGATGACTTGCCACTAAATGTCAAATATTAATTCACTAGAGTAAGCAATTGTCTAAACAAATAAATTAAAATTAGGGGAAAAGGTTAAGAAAATCAAAATTTGAACTATAACAACTTAACAAAGTAAACACAACAGTTTTCAATCAAGAGAGGAAGCCTAAGGGTGTGCTTTTGATGGGCTCTTACAATGGGATTGGGTTTGATTATTTAAGCAAATTTTTAATTGATAGTATGGGTAGCTTGGTTTAAGCTATACTTAGTATTTTTTGAACCTAACAAATATATTTACTATGGTTTTAGTTCAAGCCCCATAGTTTTAACATCAAACCAACCAATTAATGCATAGGTGAATCAAACTATCTCTAGATTTGATCTTAGATGGGAATTTCCTATAATCAAGCTATTTCTAGCGTCAATTTGTGGTGGAAATCCCAAATCCCTACTATTGAATTCTTACCCAATTGAAGAACTCCTCTTCCAAGCAAGAACACAATTAGTAAATTAAATCAATATTTGCAACCATTAATTTTATAATTAAAACATGAAGAATTCAGTAGACCCATACTAAATAATCAATTATAAGCACAAATAATCAACATCCATCCCTAATTTCAAACACCCATCATGCACACACCCATATAAATAAGTTTAGCAACTTATAGTAAAGGAATAAAAGAAGATACCAAATAGGTTTTTCAAAATTCCATTCATTATGCAAGCTAAGCTCAAGTTTCAAGCTCAAAATTATCTACAATGGTGTTTTTCTTAGGGAAGAAGAAGAAGAGATAAAGTGTACTCTATCAACTATCTTCTTTATAAAAGTAAAAATTGATTAATTCCCTTGGTACATATCCCAAAAAGGGTTTTAGAACCTTCCCAAATGTGTTATACATAATTGGACAAAATTTCCCTTTGGGGAATGTATAAAATGAGGGGCGAAGGCACCTACGGCCGCCCCTTGGGACTTGTCGCTTGCAGGTGCTTAATTTCCCAGGCAGTGATGTCCAAATAATGTGCTATCAGGTGCGGTGGTAGGGGAGATCGCCTTTGGCAATTTCCCAAGGAGATCGCCTTTGGCAATTTCCCAAGGAGATCGCCTTTGGCAAAGGCTTCAACCCATCTTGAAAAACCTTTGCCCTTCCGATCTTCTATGTACTTTAGCTTCCATTTTATGCTAACTTGGGTTCAAATCCTCTTCTTCCATCAATTGACTAAGGTACCTACATTTAAGATAATAATGGCAATAAGTACCTCTAAATCGCATCAAAACATAGCAATAATTCATGAATATTGGCTTAATAAGTTGGTAGATTACCAACTTATCACCAAGCACCTGTGCTTCATCTACCTCAAACCAACCAATAGAGACCTGCAACTTCGTCCATACAGGGATTCAAATGGTGCCATTTAGATGCGGGAATGATAGCTATTATTATATGCAAATTCAATAAAGGGCAAATGATCATCCAGTTGCCTTTGAAATCTAGAAGACATGCTCTCAATATATCTTTGAGCGTCCGAATAGTGCGCTTAGCTTGGCCATCTATCTGCAGATGAAAGGTTGTGCTAAGATTCACCTGAGTATCCAAACCTTTCAGGAAAGATTTCCATAAGTGAGCTATGATCTGGGCACCTCTGTCAAAAATAATGGACATAGGAGTCCCATGTAGGTGAACAATTTCCTTCACATATAACTTAGTATAATTCTCTGATGTAATAATGGATTTAACAAGTATGAAATGGACTGATTTTGTCAATCGAGCTATGATCACCCAAATAGAATCATGCTTATGGAAGGAATGAGGCAAACCTATGACAAAGTCCATTATAATGGCCTCCCATGTCCACATTGGGATTCTTATGGTTTGTGCTAGGCCTCCAGGCCTCTAATGCTCTGCTTTCACTTGTTGACAATTAGGGAATTACGCTACATAATCTGCTATATTTCTTTTCATATTGTTGATAACATCCAAAGCAACTCTCCCAAAGGAGGTGGCTATGGTCATCAAAAAATAATAACCCAACGCAAGTCAAGGTCGAATCCACGATTGGTACTGAGATTAACCACAGATTGTAGTTTGATTGATGAGAACAAGTGTAATGTTCAAGCAAGTAAATTAAATGGGGAAATTGGTTTTGGGAACATAAATTCAAATTGTAACAAAGCAACAGTGTAAACACAAGTGTTTATATCAAGTTTGGAAAGACTAGGGGTGTGCTTCTGATGGGGCCATGCATTGGGATTGGGGTTGATTATTCAAGCTATTTTTGATCAAAGTGTGGATAACCTTGGTTCAAGTCATATTTAGTTATTTTTTAACCTACTATACCATGGTTTCTCTCGAACCCCATAGTTTAGCAATAAAACAACCAATTAGCTTAGGTGAGTTAAGCTATTTCTAGCCTCAACTCTTAGGTGGGAGTTTCCTACGTTAAGCTATTTCTAGCCTCAACTTATGATGGAAATCTCAAATCCCTACTATTGAATCCTTACCTAATTATTGAACCTCTTTCTCAAGCAAACACCTAATTAGTAAGCTAAATTAATATATGCAACCATCAATTTTATAATGAAAATATGAAGGATTCAATAAACCCACACATAATAATCAATTATAAACCCCAAAAATCGACACCCATTCCTAAATTCAAACACCCTTCATGCACACACCCCTAGAATTAAAGTTAGCTACTCATAATGAAGGAACCAGAGAATATACCAAGTGGGTAACCTTTAATTCCATTCATCTTCAATAACTATCTTCAATTCGAAGATCCAATATTCAACAATGGTGTTTTTCTCAATTCAAGGAAGAAGAAACCTAAGAAAACTTGTACTCAAAGTCTACTATAACAACTCTATTCTAATGGGGGGGAAATTGGTATAAAATCCTTGCACAGATCCCAAAAATTGTCTTTGAAGATTTCCAATTATGCAATGGATTTTTGGACTATTTTTCCCTTTGACGCACTGTGATTCAATCTGTGACAGCACCTGCGGCAGCCCTTGATGACATGCAGCACGCATGTGCCACTTTTCTTGGGCAGTGAGAGATCTTCACCTACAAATCCATCTGCGTGGGCACCTGCGGCCTCCCTTGACAATTTGTGACACGCAGGTGCCTATATTGCACTACAGAATTCCAACCTTCTCACGCATTTGCACCTACGAAATGCAGGTGCCTTCATGCGACTCGCAAGTCTCTACGTACCTCCTCAGTAGATATTTTCTCTCCCGGTCATCTCTTGACTTAGTCTCCATTTATAACTTATTTGGGTTCAAATCCTCGTCTTTCTTCATTGATCAAGAGTGCCTGTATATAAGATAATAAAGGCATAAAATCCTCCTAAATCAAATCAAATCAAATCAACACAATAACTCATGGTTAAGAGCTAAATAAGTTGGTAGATTACCAACTTATCAAACCCCCAAACTTGAACTATTCCTTGTCCTCAAGCAAAGCAGACATAAGGCCAAGGATTGACACAAACTTCTCAAGATACAAAGATTGCACAAAGGACTATACCGACTCAAAGACTCAAGAAAATAATAAACAAAAAACTTATAACAAAGGACTCAAAACAAAAGACACTCACTCATTTGGTACCACTATAAACACAAGGAAAAATTGTTCACTTCAAAATTCTTTTTCAAGAGAATTCTTTCATTCAAAATCAGGGAATTTTTCCTTCAAAACAAGATCATTCAAGCTTCTCAAGTCATTGACATTAACCTTCAAAGTTTGCCTCAAGATTCGCTACACAACTTATCTCATTCATTCCCCTCAATTGAGATCAAGACTCACTATTTACTTCAAGGATGCAATGCCAATCACCACAAGAGAGAATCCTACTAACAATCATGCAATTCACAATATAGGGATTATAAGAGAACACAAAGACTCTCACTCTCTCAAAGAAGTTCAAGTGCACACACATAGAATCATAGGCTTGCCCTTTATATAATTTGTCACTAATGTAGAGTTGCAAAGCTCGGAATCACTAAGGACTTGCGGGTAACTATGTAGGCTAGGGTTAAGGTGAGGATTTCATTTGGTTCAAATGACTAAACCTCTTTAACACTATCATTGGTCAATCAAGTGCACCACTCACATCTTTGATTCAACTATACCTTATTCCTCCCTCTCACAATCCCAATTTTCCCACAAACCATTATTCCAAACACCCTTTTCTTTAGCTTATGAGGTAACACCATTCAATTCTTTTGCTTTCATTCCTTTATTCATTTGATAGTTTGCAAGAAATTATTAAGATAAGCATAGGGTGCTAGTTCAACTCCTACTTCTACCATTAATAATGCATACATCCCCAAACTTAGGCTTTTGCCTATATCACATTCCATTTTTTTCATTCATATTCCCCCCCCCCCCAAACTTAGGCTTTTAGCCTACACTTTCATTTCTAGAAATTAGGGAGGAACAGGTGCCAAAATAGAGGGTTCAAGAACGTCAAGGTGTGTAACATGTGTGCCAAGGAAAGGTTAAAGGCTTAAAGGGGGTTGACTAGGATCAATTTTAAGGGAATGAACTTTTGGTAAAAATGACTATTCAAAGAGGGCCTAAGGTCATCTTCCAAGCTAAGTAACGTCTAGGATTTTGCCTTGAATCACATTCAAGGCAAGTTCTAGATGGCATGCATACACAAGAACTAAGTAAACCTTTCTGCACAAGGCATCACAATACAAGAAGTTCACAATTAGTCTCAAAATCAATTGAAACGAATTACTTTTGACAAGCTATTTCGAGTTCTGATTCAACAAGCCAAATGGAGAATGTGCAAGTCATGACAAGATAATGCTTTTTCAAAAATCATTTTCCCCTCTTTTCTCAATTTTTCAAATTCTTTTGCCAAGAAATATTTTTGGTGGTCCCATTTGAGACAAGTGCAACACGGATTCAAAATAAATACTAAAACTTGGCATTTTCCTTTGAAAAAGTTTCCTCTCAATCTGTCATAGGGAAATGTCACCCAATTCGATATGAAAAACAAAGAAAAGAAAAATTTTGCTCCATAAAAAAGAACCGTAGCATGAAGAAAACCCTTAGAGTTTATTCAAATTAACTATTATTTACAAAGGCGATGTTCGAGTTATGCGCTCATGGATCATTGGAGAATGAGGCCCGACGTAGGCACTAAGAGCGATTTGCAAGGCATAGGTAGTAAAACAATAGGTGTGTAGGACTAACCCAACAAAATGACAATCTCACATCCAAAACATAAATGATCAAGCCCGACAATGGCACAATATAAATCATGAGAAAATTCACATAGATGAAAACCTACAATAAAAGCATACCCGAAAAGGGCTAAAAAATGATATCCATTATAATTACGCCTGAAAAGGACACTAATGTACCCAACAAAATGTACAACCAGACCCAGCATAAAACAAAACATTATCCCTAATGCACAAAGATAACAAATGAGGAATGGGTGTTAGGACTTCCTAGAAAATTTAAGCACGAGGATGACGCCTTCTTGAATGCTTTGGGCACCACTCTTCTATGGTCTTAGGTTTTGGAGGTATGTAAATGTGGGCTAGGTCAATTGCAAATCTGACAATGGAAAGGATCGATGGATCAATGGATCACGAGCTACACAAGTGGACCATATAGATCGATAACTTCCTATTTATCTGGGAGTGTCATCAATTGGTGGAAAAAAAGGGTCGAGGGACCTTAACTGTAGTCAACATGATGACATTCAATTTCCACTCTATGTAGGTGTATGTCCTGGTGGTTTCCCTGTGAGGATCCTGGAGGTAGTGTGACATTTAAATGAGCCTGATCCACCTCTTGAATCTTATTCTTTTCAATATTTTCAATCAGATCTTCACCCATACACCAATCATCTGGAGGACTCCTTTCTCTCTGAGGTGATACTGTAGTAAGAACCAATAAATTCAAGTCTGAAATTCAAGTCCAGGCCCAACTGTGGAACCCTCAATGCACTTTGGTTCAATTCTTCCCTGAGTGAACTGACACCCCTTCTACTGTCTTAATTCGAGCACAATGTTTTCCCAAGTTATTCATTACTGGCTTTACAGATGCTTTGATAGCATTCTGAATCACGGATGGAATGTATCTAGTTATCTTACAGAAAAGGTCACCATTGTTGCATGCCATGCTAGCAAGTTTGAGAAAACCACAAGTTAGAGAAGACATTGAAGAAGCAGGCTTAGGAACTAAGGGGACATCTCGGGTATCTCCTGACATATTTAGGGTAGGTATAGTGTCCTCCAACTGGGTATAGAAACCAGAAAGAAAACCTCATCACCTTTGAATGAATGGGCATGTGAAGAGAGCTTCCTCTTTTTAATGTGAGGGGTATCTTTATCCCGTTTAGTGGTCAAATCAATTACCCCCGCTGCTTGAGATGTTTTGTCCAGTGGCTAGAGACGAGGGCATCCCACTCGAAGGCATAGCAAACTGATAAGGATAGGGAATGGTATGAAAGTAGCTTAGTGACTAACCTTTCCCTTGAATTGATCACCTATAATCTTCCAGACATTGATATGGATGTCGTCCATGATACATGCAATGAGAATAGCTACCTTGATTGAAACATGGGTGTTGTTCTTCGAAGGAATGAGTCTTGTGTACACTAAGTCAAGACACATTCTAGCCTCGAGTTTTAAGTCACGGCGAGAGATTTCATCCTTCGTAACAACCCAAAGAGGTTGGACCTCAACAATAACACTATCCACCCAAGCATACTGATCATCTTGTGAAGCTAAAGCGCTTGGTAAATCCTTTTCCAGAATGCACTGGCTCATCCCAATAAATAGAATTGATAGCATCAGGTGTAATGTCAACCTCTTTTCCCTGCACCAAAACTGATTGCAAACATGGCATCTTATCTACTTGACCCTTATATTTCAATATATCTTGCCTTTCCCGATAGGAAGTGAACAATTCTCATAGCATTTCCGGGAAATAAGGACCTGGCACTAGTGTGAACACATTGCAAACCTGTACATAGAAGTGAGTTGCTATATTGGGGAATTCCTCCTTGAAAGAATCTAAATCAAACCATGCTTCCTCGGTGATTGTACCCTTCTCATGAAAAGTGAGATAATAGGATTCCATTCCTTTGAGGCCAAATTAGAGCTTTTCCATAGTTTGTTCCTCGTCTTGCATAGGCACAATGGGTGTGTCAGGTGTAGGACCTCCATTGGAGCCTTGCCTTTAGCTTTGCTCCTAGATGAAGATATGTCCTTGCGATAGGATGTGAGCACCAAAGAAGACCAAACAAAAATCTTTTTGTATTTTTCATGAGTAAGGAAAGAAAACACTACAAGAAGTTAAGGAATTAAAAAGAATAAGATGCACAAATAAACAAATGGAACTAAGTTCACTGCCTGCATGTGCGAGTCACATACAATTTGTAGGTGGAGACCCGTGACACGCATGTGGTCACACACATGCCCGACAGAACACTGGCAACATGAGAGGGTACATGCGCTGGCACATGCGTTTCACATGAGCCAACATGCGACATGCATGTGCTAATACATGTACTTGGAAGTAAATGGGAAAATCACAACACCCATCTGCGTTGCCACCTGCGTTTCGCAGGTGAACGATTGAAACACGCAAGTGAAACACAGGTGAAACGCAGTGAGTAATTTGTAATTCTCTGCTTTCACTTGCATTTGGTAAGGCAACACCTGTGGCACGGAGGTGCCTAACAGGTAAGGTTCACTATCAACAACACTAAGGCATATTTCTACAAAAGATTGACAAACTACTAAGTTAAATGGGTACTCAGACTTCCCCAAAAAACATCATAATTATTACACGACCACAATCTCAACATGTGACCTATGCTGAATGGCTTCCCTTAAGAAGATGTTACCCCATTTAAAATCGAGAACATCAACCCATATGATTCATCATAATAATCACATAAAAAATGCAACAATAATCACTCTGACTCAACCAAAGCGCTCACCGAATGAAATATAACAAAAAATACTACTCAAGAGCACAATGGATAGCAATTTCAGCCCAACACAACACTTTCTAATCAAACCCAAAGTAATGATGATTTGCCCTTAAGAATAACATCACCCAATCTATCATTGGGCCAAACCATGCACTACAAATGAGTGGGTTAATCGGACTTCACCCCAAACTCAAAATTTTAGGCTAAAAATTATCATAACAACATGCGTAGTAAAAAAAACGATATACCAATTTTTTTACAAATCATAACAACAATAAGACCTGAAATTGCATTTCAAATTCAGATCTCAAGAATATTTAGGCAATGGTAGATTTCAACTAGCATGCTTCACTAAAAATACTCTCAAAACACATAAAAATAAAGATTTAATGTATGAGAGCATACCACAAGTAAAGATAATAAAGTAAGAAGGAAAAAATTGAAGCTTTTGGACTCAATAATGGTGACCTATTATTTTTACTGAAAAGTGACAGCGATGACAGTGGTTAGCAGTGGTGGTGCAGCAGTGGAGTGAAGGAGAGAGCGTGGTAAAGAATTTTGAAAGTTGAGGGAGATTATGGAGAGAGCTTGGAGGTTGTGAGGAGTTGAAATAGTTAAAAAGAAGAAGAAGAGGCGGTTTTAGATGTGGGAGAAAAAGAAAAGTCACGGGTCAAGTCCGAGTCGGGTCAAGGTCAATGGGTAGGTCAAATAATTTAAAATCAATACATGCGCCTGCACTACCACTTGTGTTTCACAGGTGGTCACCTGCATTTCGCATGTGGTTTTGCAGGTGAAGAATCTCAGCTTCAATGTTCCCAGTGCACTGTTTTGGACCTGTGACAGCACATACATGCCACATGTCCTCACATGCGAGTCACATGTGGTTCCACAGATGCTAATATTTTTTTTCTTTTTCTTCAGTTCATTGCCTCCAAAGGGCAACTCCACCTGCATGCTGCAAGTTGGCACATGTGACTCACAGGTGGAATGCACGTCCTCTCCGAGAATTTTACACTTAGCCACTTTTCCAACCTCCATGCATTCCTAAAAAACCCAAAAACAACAAAGAAGTGAAGTAAATAATTCAAAAACACTTGGGTTGACTCCCAAGAAGCGCTTTATTTTACGTCACAGCACAATGATAGTACCTCAAGAATAAAGTTTTATCTGGAGCCATGCCAATACGATTGGCATAATTCTAACCCAAGCCTCAGACATGTCTTCTCAAAAGATTCACCATTTTGTCTCTTTGCCACACATTCAGCCAATTGGATATGAGTAGTAATGAAGTGTCATGAGGACCCAAAACTTCCACCAAATTAGGTGGATTAGGCATGATAAAATCTTGGGATCCCTCTTATCCCAACCATCATATAGAACAAGCTGATCAATCGGTGGTTCACCTCTAACCTCTTCTTCACAAGGACATCTAACCAGCTCATCCTTGGTGGCAATCATAGATATGACCCGATATTTATCCGGAGGCTTTAATGGTTGACAAACATTAAATCTGACTTCATTGCTTCCCACCCAAAATTTGAGTTCTCCCAACTCAACATCAATTAGAACTTTCCGATGGCCAAAAGTGGGTGCCCCAAAATTATATGCACCTCTATGTCCATATCACAGTCTAACACCACAAAGTCCGTCAGGAGTATGAATTTGTCCACCTTTACCAATACATCAAACAAAATGCCTACCGGATGCTTTATTGAATGATCGGCCATTAGCAACCTCATCGGTGTTGTCTTAGGAGATCCCATATCCAATTTTTTAAAGATCACAAGGGGCATCAAGTTAATGCTTGCCCCGAGATCACATAAAGCCTTTTTGAACAAATAAACACCAATAGTGCAAGGAATAGTAAAAGCACCTGGATCTTCTCTCTTGGAGGCCATATTTCTTATCATGATTGCACTACAATTATGGGACATTTCCACCATTCCCACATCAATCACTCTCTTCTTTTTCAAAAGATCCTTCATGAATTTTGCATATCCTAACATTTGCATTAGAGCGTCAACCAAGGGAATGTTTATGGACAATTTGCAGAACATATCCATAAATTTCTGGAATTGGTTGTCCTCCTTTTTCTTGATCAGCCTTTGAGGATATAGAGGAGGACATTTAGGCAATGACCTTGGATCACTAGGAATTTTATCCTTCTTCCCCCTTCTATATCAATCACAACTTTAGGAGATAGCTCAATATCTTTCTTATTCTCATTTGGGCTTTCATCATCAACATTCACATTGGGTGCAGTAAGCTTCACCCCAACCTTTGGCTTTGCATCACTTCTCTTTTCAATCTCAACCTCCTTTTCTACATTCTCATTCTTCTCAAACATAACTTCTTTGGTTGGTTTTCTTACTCTATCAAGAATCTTCCTACTTTGCGTGACAATTGCCATTATATGGCCATTATTTTTTGGGTTCAGGAGAGTGTCATTAGGAAGGGTGCCCTTCAACCAAGTGTTTATTTAAGAGATAGGTGGTTCATTTGGGCCTCTAAGTGCTTGATAGATGCTGAAGGGTAGAAACTTCAGCCTTTAAGTCTCTCACCCTATTGTCCATAGACTCTACCTTCTTCAACACACGTGACAACATATTTTCAATCTTGGAACTAGCAGGATCACTAACACTTAATTGGAATGTAGAAGCATCTACCTTAGGTGGAGGCACATATGTGCTAGTACTTTGGTGATTGTAGCGATCACCATCTCTTTCATGATCTTTCCATGGACCATCACAGTCTCTTTCTTGCTCATGATCTCTCCATTGATTATCTTTCTCCCTGTTCCAACCTTAATTCTTATCCCCAGGTCACCAAGGGGCTTGATTTATACCTTGGTATCTGTTTCTCCTAAGTGCACACGCAAATATACGTGGCCGTGCAAGTAATAAAGTGTCTCTTATGAGAAGAATATCGATCCCACAGGGACTTGGTGTTTAGCAAACACTCCAACTTAATTCTTACTATTGAGGTCAAACAAGTGTGATCTGTAACCAAGAGTTTGAGCTTTGTTTTTGTAACTAAATACTAGAAATAATGATGATGCAGAATTCGAATTGTAGACAACTATATAGAGAAATCCAGGGTTGAGGAATTCACTACAATTCATGCATACCCATGGTTTATAGCCGGTGTTAGTGTTTATCATGATCATTGATCTACAGGGTTGATATTATAACTCAGGAATGGTCATCCTCTAAGTCATCTACCAAATTAATCTCACAACTACATCATTTAGCGGAGATGTGAGTCTTTAATTCGGATGCATTCAACTATCTTCCCATTTTGTTAACCAAGTGGGGCATTTAGGTATATCGTTATCCTAACCGCAAATCATCCTTTACAATTACTAACTAACAATAAAATATATGATCCACACTTCCTACGTTCTTCATTCCGTCCCTCAACTCCTATGGTAAATTCATTTTGAGACTTGGATTTATCCTAAAGTTCATGACGCTTTAGAATAGTTGAAATAAAAATGTAAGAACATTTACATGACATGATAAACAATTAAACCAACTATATAACCATAATCAAGCAATCATGTTGTAGCCTCAACCCTAGAAAGAGGGTGTTTATCCACTCATAATCTGATTTGTGATTACAAAATTGATGTAGTTCATACAAAAATAAAGTAAAGAAAAAGTAGAGAATAAGAACCCTAAGGCAGCCTCCTCCTTGTGTTCTTGCAATCCAAAAATGTCTAGAAGTGTTACAATTGAAGCTAAGTGTCCTATTTATAGTGTATGATAAGTTGCACCCATCGGGACCAAGTTCCGTGGCACCCTGGCATCACGGAGGCCAGCCTCAGTGCCACGCCATTAAAATGGCATGCTGCCTCTGTGACACGGCCATAAAATGGTAGGCCACTACCATGACATGCCGAAATCGTGGCTGTTTACTGGAAATTGCAGTCGTGCATCTGGATTACCTCCGTGCCATGCCAATAAAATAGAGCCTAGCTTCCATGGCACGAGGGTGTGTGTTGGCTTCCCTTTTTCACCTCCAATGCAAGCTTCCTATCTTCCTTTCTGTCCCAATGGTTTGTAGATGTTTGTAGGCTTCAATTAGCTTCCATAGCTTCTCTAAAGGTCTCCTACAACAACTCATAACACACATTAATCCATACAACTCACTAGAGTTCATCAAAGCACACTAGAATAGGCATAAATCAAGCTAACAAAGCTAGCCTTCTCGTCTGAACTCTATTTGATCATTTTGACTCATTACTTGTTCCAAATGCACCTTAAATACTATAAACAAGTATGTTAGCACAAAGTACACACTTACATCCTAAATACCTTAATAGTGCCTCAATTTATCCTCGAATCTAAGGTAAATGTGCATAGATAATGACACTTAGGTGTATAAATACGCCTAAGATCACTACCCCACAATTAGAGCCTTGTTTGCCCTCGAACAACTCTTTACACTAATTACACTCAAGGAAGACTCCAACATCCCTATTATGACTAAGACACTCAAGCTAGAACTACAACGACCATATGAATAGCAAGTTCTACATTTGGCATGCCATATTACAAGTGGAATCACATGAATACTACTTCAAAACTTCCTAGCCCCAAGAATTGACTCTACTCTGTTGGCAAACTCATGCACATTACTCAACAAAAAGATCATACAAGTCACCTATCTATCATAAAACAAGTTCCCTTACCGCAAGAGAGTTACCCATATTCACTCACACCTATGCAAATTATCACAAGAATGGATGTAAGAGTCAAATTTTGCTCACTGTCACAAAGAATTCACATGTCACATAAGATGAACCATAGGCTTGCCCTTAGTATAGTACTCCACTAATATCGGAATGTCAAAGCTCAAGATCAAGTAGGACTTTAAGGATTGTAATGTAGGCTAAGGGATGAGTAGGGACTATTTGGTCAAGAATAGTGACTATTTTCCCTAAACGCTTTAATACATCACATCTTACATTAAACATCATATCTAACCAACCTACTTTACACCATTATTATCTTCCCAACTTTCTTTTGTTTGGCCTCATCTATTTAAGCTAGCTTACATATCTTTAGCATGGAGTACTAGCTATCAACACATGATTCACTTTTTTTGATCAATTTTTAATTTTATTACATTACTCCCTACTAACAACACATAAATCTTTTCAACTCACCAAAAGCTATTTCCTTGGGGCTTCAAATTCACTTTTGCCTTCTTTAATTTTACACTCCTTAACATCTTAATTTCTCAACTAAAGCGCTTAGAAGTTTTGGATCAATTTGCGGGCAATTGAAAGAAAAGGAATAAGATATATATGAGGCTACAAAAGAATAGGCTAAAGGCTCAACAAGGCTAGCTAAGGTCATGCACAAAGGGTAGATAAAGAGGGTATAAAACATGGCTATCAAAGAAATGCCTATATCATCTCCTAAACTCAACATTATTTATTTTGCTTTGCAAACACATAGGGAAAGTTCTAGACACCACAATGCAACATGGAATAACGAAAACCTCACTCACACTTGGCACATGTGCAAATCAAGAAGGACACTTATAGACTCTCAACCAAGCAATTGCAAGAAGTTAAATTTAAGCCAACATCACACAAGAGTCAGATAAATGAGCCTAGGTGTCTCACAATAGTCATTCACTTCTTCCAATCATGCCGTAAACTTAAACACCAACTTACAATAAGTAATCATGTGTAGCATCTAGCAAGAGCATCTCTATTTATTCCTATTGACAAAAATATTAAATTTACTCCTAAATATAAAAAAGGATACTGGGTTCAAAGAACTCCCTCTCGGAAAAGAACTGAAAAGAAAAATTGAGGGGGGGAGGGTAAAGTGTGCTTCTACTAAACAGGGCAAACACAAAGACTAAAAACAAACAAAGATAAAATCTTTTTGTATTTTTTTTCAATTTAACCAAAATAAATAAAAAGTAGAAATCCTATAGCGCACTTCACCCTAACCAAATCGAGAGATTCCCATCCCACATATACAACCATACTTTGTCCCCAAAGTATAAATTTAAAGTAAAGATTGAAATATTCCCTGAGGCCTCTAGGCCTAGCTAGTAGCATCAAGTTCATCTAAGGGGCCCGGAGGACCCTACACTTAGTGTTTTCCATGCTCCTTAGCTGCGATCTCAGGTACTTAGACTTCCCTTTAACCTATCGACATAATACAAAAATAACACCAAGGGTGATACTCAAAAAAACAAAAAGAATAAAAATACTACCTTAACTTGGGTTGCCTCTAAAGTAGCGCCTGATTTAATGTCGCGTCATGACTTATATCACAACTTTTATTCCCATTCTCTCATCCTCTTTCTCCTACTCAGGGACCATCTTCTCCTTCTTTTCTGACCTCTTGTGTTTTCATACTCGAGGTCTGCAGCCTTCCTCACACCTACCTTTTCCGTATTCCATTCAACTCTTTCAGGTTTAGGCTCATTTATTAACTTGGGCAGCTCCATAAGAGAGTCCGAAGAGGTAATTGAAGGTACGCTCATCTCCATCCCACACTCATCCACTTCCATCATTGTGATCATGCATAGATCTTTATAGTGTGAGGGTATGTTGAGTGCATTGTACACTCTGAAGATGAACTTTTCATCATTCAGTCTCATCTTGAGCGTACCCTCTCTAACATTAATCAATGCTCCACCGGTAGCTAAGAATGAATGTCCCAATATGATTGGTACCCTGTCATCTGTATCATAATCAAGAACAATAAAGTCAGCAGGAATAATGAACTTACCAACCTTGATGAGAACATCCTCTATGATTCCTTCGGGAACCACTCTAGTTCTGTTCGCCATCTGTAGCATAACTGATGCAGGCCTTAACTTCCCCAACCCAAGAGTATTAAATAATGAAAGGGTCATGAAATTGATGCTTTCCCCTAAGTCACTCAAGGCTTGGACAACATCACTTTCACCAATTTGTATGGGGAGGGTGAAACTCCCAGGGTCCTTGAGCTTTTTGGGAATCTTGCTTATAACCACCGAACTACACTCTTCAGTAAGTGCCACAGTCTAAATATCCGCTAACCTCCTTTTGTTCGCCACCACATCCTTCAAGTACTTAGCATACTTAGGCATTCCCTACAAATCATCTAACAAAGAAAGGTTAATGTGAAGTTCTCTGAACGTATCAAAGAACTTCTTGAAATAAGCATCCACTTTGGCTTTGATGAGCTTTTACGGGAATGGTAGTGGTGGTCTATCTCGAGGCTGCTCAATTGGCCTTTTATTAGAGTACTCAGACTTCCCCTTTTTGTCAGCTTCTTTGGACTCAGCCTGCTTTTCTGTTTGCTTAGAAGTGATCAACTCTCCTTACACCTTATGATTTTCCTTTGGAGGTGCATCAATCATATCTCTCCCACTCCTCAAGGTGATTGCCATGACTTGGTTTGACTTTTCTATATCACTAGGAAAACCCCTTTGAGGTCTCATATTATGTGCTTGAGCTAACTGACTCATCTGCGTCTCTAAGTTCTTTTAAGACAATTGCTGATTTTTGATCTCAGCAGCCATTTGTTCTTGGTTAGCCATAATCTTTTTCAAGGTCTCTTCTATAGTGTTGGCTGGAATACTGCTCTGAATACCTTGCTGCTCTTGAAACTGCTGTGGTTGATCCTGATTATTTCCCCAAGAGTAGTTGGGCTGACTCTGCCAGTTTCAATTGTAGGAATTACCATAGTTTTGATTTCCTTTTTGTGCATTCCCTACGAAATTCACTGACTCCAGATTTGCTTCACACAAGTCTGCCGAATGATGGCTAATACCACAAGTTTTGCACCAAGTCTAAACCTGTTGCCCTGCATTAACCTAAGCCTGAGGTTGAGCCATACTCAGCTTGCTAAACTGAGTCAGCACCTGATTCTAAAAAGTGACCAACTGTGCAGCAAATGCTGTGATGCTATCTACCTCTATCATACTTGAAAGACTCTTTACCGTATTTCTGGACATATTACCATGACATTCTGGATTACCTTGGGCAATACAGTTGAGGAGAGTGTATAGCTCATCATATGTTTTCTCCAACGCTTGACCACCTGCCGCTGAATCTAGCAAATTTTTTGTGTTGTGATCAAGGCTTTTAACAAAGGTGTGAGCTAATACCTTGTTATTCTGTTGGTGATGTGGGAAATCTCTATGAAGAGACTTGAATCTCTCCCATGCATGATAGAGATTCTTGTCTGGCTTTTCCTTGAAACTCAAGATTTCACTCCTCAACTTTGCAGTTTGGCCTGATTGGAAGAAACAAATAAGGAACTTCTTTGCCAAATCATCCCAAGTAGTGATTGGATTTGAAAGTTCTGCCTTCAACCATTTCTTTGCTTCTCCTAATAGTGAGTGTTTTATGGGAAAAATGACTTGTATTGAAAATCATTTCGAAATCTAGTTAAAGTTTCAAAACATTTTCAATTTAAAAGAAAGAGTCGCCATTTAGTTTTTATAAAAGTAAAAACCAAGAAAAACTTAAAAAATTTAAAGTCTAAAACAGATAAAGACTTAGAAAAATTTCGAGATTTTTGGTATGAGTTCAAATTAATACTCTTGAAAGGGTGTTAAGGTACTAAGAGTATCCTCTAACTCGCGATTGTCCAGACTTATTTGAAAAATAACCTATTTTGACTAACTTTTTTGAAAAAAACTTGGTTTGTTTAATTTGAGAAAATTATCTTGTTTTTAACTTGGTTTAGGAAGACATAGTAAATGCAACTAAGTATTTTAACTTAGGGCTAAGCGCGACTTTAAACCTGATAATGATTTTTAAAAAAAAACAGTGATGAATTCATTTAAAAGAGCATTCTCGCATTTGAAGTTTGAAGAGAACAATTAGCTAAAGAAATTTATCCGTTGGCAGAAATGAAGATTTTAAAATAAGAAATGATCTTCTTTTAGGGAAAATTCGACTAAGCTAAAATTAGTCCAAATAATACAACATAATACTAAAATATAAAGAGTTAAAGAGATAAGAGAAAAATTTAAGCCTTTAGGCTTAAACAACTTGGACTTTGAGTCCAAAACCCTGTCCTAAATCTAACTTGGGCTTTTAGGCCCACTGCTGCCAATGTTGGACTTTTAGTCTATTTTTCTTCCAATTCTGGTCCATTGGGCTGACTGCTGCTGCTTCAATTTATGGACTTTGGCCCATTTCTTCTCTTTGTATATCAACCTATATACAAGCTGTATAGCAGTGTATATTGACTCCGGAACCTATATGTCTGCTCCTCCACGCCTTATATTTTAGTCCCTTTAGGACTCAACTAGATTTGACTCGAAGCAAGGTGTGGCTTTTAGCCCAACAAGAAATGCAACGATGGGGAGGAGTCCACATGGACTCCAAGATATCACATGCACAAAGAATAAAAGAAAAGGATTAGAACCAATTTACAACATCTTTGATAACGCTCAAAGTACCACTCCAATTAAGAAGCGTAAGCGATCGTTGTCAAATATAGAACCCAACAAAGGTTGGGGTCGATCCCACAGAGAATATGGTGAAAGTTAAGTCTTTAGTGAATCAGTTGACTAATGGTCAATAGTTTCCGGTAAATAAAGGGGGGGGGTTTTGTGTGAACAATGTGTAAACAAAACGAACAATAATGTATGAGAATAATCAGTAGGAGAATGAACTAGGGAAGTGTTTACCATGGCATTGGTAACAATGTCGATTCTAGGCTTAACTGGGTTCTTTCTATATGCGTGTCACGATGTGATTGAATTAATTGTATCGTCTAAACATTTCTCAACCAAATAGACAAATTTACTTTTCAATTCTCTCGAACTTGAAAAGGTGTGCTTTTAGATTTCAATGCTAAACATCAAGTAGATTAATCTAGTTACAACATTAATCATAAGACGAGAGTTGGTAGTCTCGAATCCTCGTCGTTAATCAAGTTTCCCAGTTTTAATCTCTTTACTCAAGAAAATTAAACCTAGGCATGTTCTAATGTTTTCAACCACTAGAAAACGTTAAATAATGAATGATTAACAACGTGACAACATATATATTGAACCCGTCGCTACCCGGAATCTATATCGCTACCTTAGCCATGGCTCCCACAACCCTAGTTGTGGGAGGTTTAGTTACTCATGCTTATAGAAGAATAAAAGAAAGTCATATTCATAATAAAGAAAAGAGATCCTTACAATGTAGTGAGAACAATCTTTAATTATTCCAAGAACGAGAAAACAAGATCCCAAGAACAAATCAAGAACAAGATTGAGGAGGAAGAAAACGTGTATTGCGTGTTTTCCTATCTCAAAACTCGACTTTAAACTCCTAAAATTATTGGGTAATGTATGTAAAAAGCTTCGTTTATAAAATAAACCTAACATAGGGTATTTATAGGAGTCTAGGAAACAAATCCCAAAAACGCTCGAATTCCGCGTAACCGACTGCCCAGGTGTGACGGCCAGGCTGACGGACCGTCACTGGCTTGACGAACCATCGCCTGGGCCGTCACCACTAGACAGTGGCACTGCCCAACTTGACGGTCACTGTGACGGACCATCACATGTGTGACGGGCCGTTACTAAGGCCGTCACTCTTATCCAGAATGCTCTTTTTCGCGTATTTCCTTCCGTTTCCATGTTTGTCTCTATTTCCTGAAAATACAACATAAAAATATCAAAAACGACAATGGTTGCTTGAAAACGTACGATTGTTCTTAGTTTAAAGGAGTCAAAAGTGCCGTAAAATGGCGGCACATCAACACCCTCAACTTAAGACGTTCGCTTGTCCTCAAGCAACATGACACAAAACAATAATACGACTCAACTAAGAAAACAAACTCGTGTCTCTAGCAACTCATGGTCATTCACCATCTTTTTCAATCAAGCTCCCTCGTAGCACACACATGTATGAAACACTAACTTGCAAGGATCCAAACATGTCATTCCGATATGATAGAATATTATGCATACACATGTGCAGCTATCCTAACAATCAATAGGCAATACAGAAATCTTGGTGCCCTCACCACAAAGAAATCCCACACACAAGATTTGGGACTAGGTAAGCGCTCACACTCACAAACGATTTCAAACAATGCACATGCGATACCATAGGCTTGCCCCTTACTATTACTATTTCGTTTCAAGAAAGCCGCTCATGGATCACTACAGGACTGATGTTAGGCTTGAATGATGCTCAGGTGCAGGTAGGATACATTTAGGGGTTAGTGACTGAGCCCTCCTTGGAACCACCGACGTCTTATTACCACATAACTTTTTGTCCATCCTTATTCACCTTTTTATTTCCTTCTCTCTAGCTACAGGTGCGACCTCTTTATTTTGACCATTCTTTTTTATTACTTTTTCGATCTTTTTCATCTCTTTTTATTTTTCTTTTCTTTTCTTAGGCGCACACCCGAATTTTTATTCTATTCCCAACCAATCTTCTTCATCCTCTTTTTCTTATCATTCACCTCTATAGTAGCCACCCTCAACTTAGGCTGATTGCCTGAGTTGAGGTGCACGATGTCCAAGGAAGGACCAGGGCCAAAATAGGGATTCAAA